>JADANN010000335.1:1800000-2046228 GCA_018806985.1 Angiostrongylus vasorum
TTGTACGCGAGTCATTGTAAAGGCCAGATATGCATTCACTAATCTCCAGCGATCTTAGAGAAGTCGAATGCATGGCGCATCCCTCAGGGGATTGATCAACGCCGAGAGCTTTATCCTTTTTTTTACCTTAAATGCTTTAGAGTTCCGTATCATACCACTCATTCTTTTCAGTCGTCATGTTCCTTACTACCATCGTTACTACTAGATGTTTTGGTGGTAGTAGAAGGTGACGCTCATTCGAGTGGTAATAAAGAGACGGCTGTTCCAAAGTTTACTGAATTCGTCAGTTTGATCTCAGACAAGGTACTTTTTATATTCTTTTTATTTTTTCTTCAAGTATACATGTCTACAACGTTCACTTACTCGCCACATAAAAGTTGGTTATCGCCTAACGGTTTACCGCCTCGTGGTGGCTGGGAAGTGTTCCTGGGTGACAGACTGCGATGTACAGCGGGCGGACTCTTTCCCCCGGTATAGTCTCCCAAGCTGAGGAGTCTGGCGTTTCCATCAGGAAGGTCAGCTAAGAGTAAACCAATACAGGGATCCACCACCATCTTGGTATCGAACTAGGCGCGTGGTGGCATATCTCCCTCTGATCCACAAGGGCTGCGACTGCCTGTGGTGGTGATGACTTGGGGCAAACTTTGGCTAGGCTGACCTCGATGCGCCAGGGGAACCACAATGGCTAATCCAGCAACACTTCCAAAAAATGGAAATCATGCTGGTGCCCGCACAGCCCTTGAAGAAGGGCCATCCACGTATCAAGTAATTATCCAAGTTGGCCACCTTTTATTGGTTTCTTCTTGGAAAATGTTGGTTTGGAAATGTTTAAAAGGATTTCTTTCTAAGTTCAAAGATTTAATATTTAGTGTCCTGTAGGTATAAGGCTTTCATCTTGCGGCGGAAGGAATAGAACTATTCGTCATCTTTCAGATAATTGCGGCAGATATTTTACGTATCGAACTAGATGTCCTTGAAGCTTCTCTTCCATCTAACAAACAGCAACTTGTTCGCCTTAAAACTCGTTTGTAGTATGTTGTTTTTTAAGTCCTTAAGCATTAATTTTCTATCCTCCATCACTATTAGAATTCCCAGTTTTGAGGCTAATATTCGTTTATCACTACCTTCACTTCATTCCATGTATTAACATGAATCGTCACTTTTTGATGTCCAATTTCTTCTCTGGTAAAGGTAATATAGGCACTAAATAGTCCAGAAGTTAATATTATAAAAGTATTTCGTATTAAAAGGAAAGAGTTTGTGACAATAACTGATGACTCAGGAGGGCCGGCAGATGTATCAAGTTCGTGTGTTTTATCCTTCTAGGTAAGTTTGATAACAATTTGCTAACTCCCAGCGAATGAAAAACTTGGTTAGGCCGGCGGCGATGGAACCAAAGGCCTTCTGTGACTTGGAAAACATCTCTAACCACTAAATCAAAAATTTTTTTGAGCACACGTAGTGCAGTGGTTAGAGGTTTCTTCCAAAACATACAAGGCTTTTGGTCCAGTCACTGCCGGGCTAACCAAGTTTGTGACAATATTTGCGTCTTTAAAAAATTTCAGCTAGATCCCAAACTGGAATAGCAAGTTACTGACCTTTAGTAATGTTTTCACTTATACTATGGTTGAAAACCATACTGGCTATCAATTTTTGCAATTTGTTATTAATTTTCAGCTATAAACAGGCGAAATATAATCTATTACGAGAGGAAAGTGAAGGTTATTCAAAACTGATCACAGAGCTCATGGATGGTGGTGGAGGTCTCCCACCTAAAACAATGATGACAAGAGTACTATGCCTTATTGGTTAGTTCAGAAGCATTATTTAATGCATGGTACGGTGCTCTATGCGGTTGATCACGAAATTTCTTGTAATCTCGGTTCAGCTACTAGCACCTCGTAGTTTTCTTCTTTGTTGAACTATCGCGGTACTTACAGTCGTTCCAAGTTTTGAATTTTGAAGAACTTTAGCCCTTGTGTGACGCTTGGGTAACTTAGTTAAGTTTAACTAGGCCGGCGGGTATGGCCAGTAATAAAGACATCATGATGATGTGATGCTTCGTCAAAAGCTTTCAGGTCAATTCAACTTGGATCCGAATCGAGTGACCGATATTGTACTCGAGTGCTTTGAATGTTGTGCATCTCAGAAGACTTTCTATATATCGCTACTAAAAGAAATTAAAGCAAATAAGGATTATTTATGCACACTGCTCGGATTTAAGTACACATTTTATCATGTAAGTACTCGTTTTTCATGTTAGTTATCACTATGCGTTTAACCGTAATGATGCTGAGATAATTGCAAAATTCCGGACCGCACGGGTGTCTGTGGTGGGGAACAAACGCGCTATTACCCTTTCTGAGGGCTAACGCGTTCACCCCCATACCATGCGGGTCATACGTTTCTGCCTGTTTCTCAGCTGATTTCCTTTTTTTTCCTATTCTTATTCTATTCTTTTTTTTTGTTTGTTCCCTAGACGTGCTTACGTCTTCAGGTAGGTGATTCTTACTTTTATTTATTACCTGAAGAGAGCACCAGAAAACTTTGAGGAATTCCTCAACGAAGACCTCTAATTAAACTTTTAATTGGTATTCAGTATGTCCTTTTAATTAGGGTGAGCTTTTTTGATCTCAAAAACAACAGTGGTTGAGGGACAATTCTCCAGCGAAGTCGTTTTGCGATGGTCTAATGTTTGTTTTTGAATAGTTGGGGTTAAAAACACTTTAACTTAGAGTTAGTGCTAATTCAGCTCACTTAGCTGTGTATCACAGTTTGTTTTCTTCTTCGAAGAACTTGTTTTTAGTCCGATAGTTGAAATATGGTATTCGTTGAGGCAAGTTGTCGTCTACAAATATTTTTTAAAGGTTTTTTTTTCTGATTTCAGGCTGCTGGGAAAGAAACACCATTTTCGCTCTACATAGTTACTTCATCGTTGATACAAGAAGATATGATCGATCTAATGAAAATTACTGGATTTGTAAGTGTCTTTCGCATCCATTTGCACTTGGTTATATATGCGTTGTATATAACCTGGTGTTTTGAAACGCAATTTAGATGGTTCCGAAAGCTGAAGGTATAAAGGAGACACACAGGGCACGTGCTGCGAAAGCTGGTGAGAGAGCAAGAAAGGTAGGGACCATTTCTTCTACTTTTTTATCACAAAAATATACGTGTTTCTTGTGTTGGTTAGCGAGCAACACCTACTGTTTGTCCTTCAGTGCTATTAAGGTAATAGTGACAGTTCCCAAGATCCACTTTCTGTTAACCTCGGCATTGGATTATGAATTTGTCATTTTCTTCCTCAGCAATCGCGAGGTTGTTAAACAGCATACGTTTACTTCCATAGAAAAACACAATACAATACAATACAACAGTAGCTGACGTTTCGGCAGAATCGCCTTCTTCTGAGCCTGGAAGGGTGCAGTAATACCAACTTGCTAGGTCAAACGCTTCAACAGCACAAACAGAAGGATTAAAATCTGAACGATAATTACAACATCAACGGCTTCTCGAAAAACCCACCGCTTTTTTTCACCTGTCTTCCACCGAGGAAGAATAGCCGCTCAGAGTCGCATATGGTTGACGACTGCACCACCCCACATCAATGGTCGATACGAAGGTAAGGGGCGAGATCACGTGTGATCTCGAGGCGTTCCTCCCTGCTATTCATTGTAGGATTTTTTGACTTAGTAAGTTGCGTATTAGTGTACCCTTCCAGGCTCTTAAGAAGGCGATTCTGCCGAAACGTCAGCTACGGTTGTGTTGTATATGTATTATTGTATGGAAGTAAACGTTTGCTATTTAACAACCTCGCGATTGCTGAGAAAGAAAACTACAGATTTGTAATAGTGACAGTATTACTGTATACACAACTGCGTGATACCACTTCGTGGCACGCCATTTCTATGGTTTACAGATGTTTTCTACCGCAGTTTTTGTGATCTTTGGATAGAATGTAAGTTCTACATCCAATATCAGGACTGGCTCATGAAAAGTATTTCTCTACAATTAATGATTTGCAAAGAAGAACCGTTGACGACATCATTTTGCGGCGAGAGACGTATTGCTGTTGAAGAGGATGTGCGACATTGATAAATGCGGTCACTGAAGAGCAGTAGAAACGCCTCCGAGCGAACAGTAGGATTAACCAGTCAGGGAAAGCTTTGCGCTCTGATAAGATGATAATAAGATCGTCGAGGAGGCTTTTTCGAAGTGGTTTGGTGGTCACAGGGTGTCATTAACGGGATCTGTGTTTGGAAAGATTTGTCATGTCATACCACGTCCTTACTTTTACACTTATTTTTACAACGTGCGGGGGCAAAATTTGCATATGTGCATATGTGCATAAACAATATGCATATGTGCAAATTTGTATATATGTATATATATATATATATATATATATATGTATATATATATACATATATACATATACATGTATCCTATCATATAACGTGGTAGTAGTGACAACGGTAATAATAACATCCTGTAGTTCTTGCCTGAAATCAGAATCGGCGGAGGTATTCCAGAGATCATCTTCCGTACCAAAAAGCAGTTACAGGCTCATTTAAACCTTACTATTCTTGCATGCAATAAGCAGTCTTAACGGCAGAAAGTACTACCATACATATACATGTTGTATTGCGTCTATTGAATTATTCTGAACAACTAATGTGCTTCTTATCTTTCGCTTCAAGACCGTTATGTAGCTCCAGTTCTGTTGCTATCAACTCTCCACCATTCAACGTCCAGTGGATGGAATGTTTGAGAAGTTCTTTCCTATTTTTTCTACATTTCTAAGAAGATAGCTTCATCTTCATGTGAGCTCTTAAGAAGGTGAAATACGATTCTACCTCTGAACGGTGCGATCTATTTGTCAGTACATACATACTTTCCCAGGCCTGTACATTGTGCAGCAGTTCATGTTGATAAGGTAGATTAGGGGCCGCATCTTGTGCAACCGTTCTTGTCATATGCACCATGCGTAGTTTGCAAAGCGGAGTTTTGTGAAGAGATTCTCAAGTTTTTTTTTCGTTATAACAGAACAGCGCAACGATGGGTGCTAGAGCAGAATCCAGTCTCCAATAAGTTCACAAATATAACTTTAAGAATGCCTGTTAAGTGGAAAACCCATGAAGCTTTTTGTCTCGTAACCCTTGTCGCTTTCTACAAAACATCCTTCTGTAGAACATATCTATTCGTTTCATTCACAACCGGTTCCCAAATGTCAATCATAATTCATAAAAAAATCTCTTAGTTCCGTGCTCCAATCCTGGCATCACCAGTTTGCCATCGCTACCAATGAGAAGTGGATCGAGACCGAACTTGAAGGCGCTAACTGCGATGGCTCAGGGCCACAAAGTTGAATTCTTGACCATCAAAATTAATTCAAGACATTAAACAAAACATTTCATTACAAATCGGTAAAGTTGATGGCATCAACACAGAGGTGAGTGAGAAGGGTCGAAAGAAAACCCAAAGAAGTTTGCTAATGAAAAAACTATGGAACGACGATTACTTCATGAAGAAGAGACTTATATACTCTTCTGACTTTTTAGATATTCCCATTAATAATGGAACAAGGAGTATGGTATTTCTTTGGGAAAAATTGAAGAAGATTTCAACAACCATCAACAAATCTCATCGTCGTTGTCAATTCTTGGACCTATTAAGTAGTCTTCTTTCTAATCTGTACAAATTCCACATTAGCTACACTTTTTAACTAGCATGTCTAATCCTATATTGAACTTTATAAGTTGAAATAAAAACTCTCGGTGTGTAGAGATCTTTGCCAAGAAGGTGCAAGTCTTCTTCTTTCACCGCAGTGAAGAAAAGATTTTTTATGGAAGTTTTAGCTTTGGATAAACTCAAAATATTGCGCCGCAAAGAACTCATTACTCTTACAACGAAGTTTTTTTTTGAAAGTTAGCCGAGTTATAAACTTCGTGTTCCGTCTAGTCACCAAAACTTATCAGGGTTATCAGGAAAGTATTGATCGCTCGTGTAGGGTATGTGAGGTTCAATTTTTTGATCACAAGTTTAAATGTTTTTCATTTCCAATCGTAATGACAGGTCATGCTTACTATGTGGAATAATTGGCTACGAGAAATACAGAAATACATTTAGCACAAGTAGCCAAATCCCTCCTCCAAGTCCTGACAATGATGTCTTTGGCAGGTGAAGTATAGTGGAATACTTGGATATTTGGATAGCCCGTCCTCGTTGGTTTTGTAGGCCCCAGCGTAATTTCCACTCTCCGGAGATTTCCTGGCTTCGCCTTTGTGATTCCTTGGGGTCCCGAGGACACCCTAGTCAAATTCTACTTGTCACTACGCGACTAGTTTGATACCAGGACGGTGGTGATTCCTAATATTGGTTTACTCTTAGCTGGGCTTCCTATTGGAGACACCGCATTCTTTGGCTTGGGAGTATGAAACTCTGGACTATACATCGTAGCCCGAAACCCAGGAACACCTCCCAGCTACGATAAGGCGGTAAACCGTTGAGAGGAGTATAGCATAATATGGCATATGCAGCAATATCGTACCCTCAGAAGGATATGCCAAAGTCTTTTCCATAAAACTGTCATGTTCTTAGCTCAATAAGTTCTCTATTTTATGAAAGTTTATCGTCGGGAAATCAACGTTGACCGTGTATGTGTTAATGGAACAGCGTACTAATAATGTAGTTGTAGTAATTATAAAATTATATTCGGCTTCTTCGTAAAGGTGAGGAATATGTTGCTGTGTAACCGAATGGTAAATAAATGAGAGAAAAAAGATCTCTTCTTCTTCTTAGGCGGAAACCATTTTGGCATCAAATATACCACTGGATGCTTCTCGCAATGCGAATGTGGATGCAATGGATAATGGCCAGTCGATTGTGGGAGTATCGTTGGCGACGGTTGCTGCTATACAAGAGGCAGACGATGCAAAACTTGCAGCGGAATTGAACGAGGTGTTTTTATGTAGAGGCTGTCTCTGCCCTTTTCCCACATTTTTTTTATCAATTTTTAAAAAATATTGTGGTGAAATGCTACACATGAATATGTTCATCAGAGTGTATTTGTAGTGCTAAACCTTGCCATAATCCAGCTGTAGGTGTTCAACTTTTCTTTTCAGGAGACCGTTTTATCAACAAACCAGAAGCTTGGGTTGGTGTGTGCTCTGATTGAAGATGGTGCATGGCCGTTAGCGAAAACGCTCATTGATCGACTTCCTGAGTACTACGCAGTACAAGCAAGGTGTGACTTCAGTTAATACCGAAGATTAATGTAGTGAAAGGAATCTGGCAGTTCTTCTTTAAATTGAATTTTATTGCTTTTTTGTTGACTATTTCTTGTTTAGTACACGCGTGAGCAATGCGATTTCCGATTTAATTGGTAGGACGATAGAGAATTTCTATATTAAAAAATGTTCAAGCAAGTTGGAAGATCTTAATGTGGATGTAAAAGTCGAAACTCGTCCTGCATTTATAGATTGTGTAAGACGGATTTTTTTTGTTACAAAGCGATTCATTTTAATGAAAATAACCAATTCATAGCAATGTGTTCAAGGTTTCCTCGTGGGATGATTTGGCTGCGCTGACTTCAATGCTGTGGTATGTTGGTCCAAGACTGGCCTACCGCCCACTGATAATGACGAAACTTGTGCGACTGATTACAATGTTCTACCGTGAACAACCAAAAGCAGCTGATGGCACTCCTGTGGACTCACCAAGTACCTACCTTACCGGTTTTATGCTCACATTCTGATTTGAGGACTTCAAAGTTGCGCAGCAAAACCTTGGGAGTTGTAAACAACATTGAAAGGACTTCTAGTTTCACGAACGATGATGGACATAGTCGACGAGGTTATTGTACCCGGATTGTCGTTATCCGATTGCAATACTGGTCTTTCGGAAGAAGTATGGACCTTGCTGCAGATGTTTCCGTATACATGGCGATACCGCTTATATGGGCAGTAAGTTTTACTAATCCGTTTAAAGTGTATCGTAAGGGGTCTCGCACTTTGTTTGCATAACACTGGAGAATTTTTAATCTGATTTGGTCTAGTTTTGGTAATATTTACACTCTATCAAACATCACAGCCTTTTTTATAGTTGGAAGTTTGGTAATACGGTGCGGCATCCGGAGGTTAATATAATGCGCGGGAAGGTTTTAGGCAGGACGAAATATGTTCTGAAGTTAGTCATCATGTTTTATTCCCAATATTTGCTTCTCGTTAAGGCACAATCCTGTATAAATATCTTTAAATCTTAGGCGCTTGTCAAAAGAAACTGTGCGAGTAATGGGAAGACAGCTGGGAAAGCTGTGTCATATACATCCAGTTACCGTATTTGATTACCTGCTTAGCCAGGTTTGGTTTTGTTTTTGCAGTTGTGAAGCAGTTCCATCATGTTGTTTGCTTTGTCTATGTTTAATACCAATTTAGAGGTGTTGAATATTTCAGGTCCAGTCTTTTGACAATTTGATACAACCAGTTGTCGAAAGCCTGCGGTTTCTCACAAATTTGGAGTTCGACATTTTAACATGTAAGTTGTCTTAGGAATAGGAGCTGACTTTATAGTTTCGTTCTGTTCATAAAACTGCGGATAATAATTCTTCAGTATATTTATCATCAAGGGGGCGCGTGTAGCGGAGTGATCGGAGGCACGCTGCAATACACATGGGATCGTTCCCCGCGCCCATGACCTACCGAGCCTTCCATCCCTCCGGGGTCAGCAGTTTGGTACCAAACGTGTATCGGAGGATAACAGCGCGGGCTCGATACATCGGTAGGGCCACCGCGAGTTCTTGTAATGGACAGATATGCATTCGTTCCTTTCCAACAATGCTTAATGAAGTGGAGTGTACGGCGTATCCCTCAGGGATTGATCAACGCCGAGAGTTTTATCCCTTTTTTATTTTTTACCTTTGTCATCAACATTGTCAACTTATGATATTTCCTTATAATTCGGTATACTAAATCTTCCAATTATTCGAATTCGTATTTCTTTCAGATTGCATAATAGAACAGCTTTCTAGTCCTGAAAAGCAGCAACTAAAAGCTTCCGATGGAAAACTAAGCCCGTGGCTGCAGGCGTTAGCAACCTTGGTTTGAGATTATATTAAATCTACATTCGATGCTGTAGTTATCATGATGTCCTGTTCATCGAATCAATTAAAGTCTATTACTTGGTCAGGTGGGAGCTGTCTACAAGAAATATAATGTGGAATTAGCTGGGATGTTGAATTACGTTGTAAATCAGCTGAAGAATGAGAAGAGGTTTGCTCATTAAGTGAACACGTTTTTCTTTGTGTCATCTAATTCCTGATCCATATGGAAATTTTAGTTTGTAATTTGCATTCAGCAGTTTTAGCTTCGATTTGCTTGTGCTTCGTGAGGTGATCCAGAATATGGCATGTATTGAGGGTGTAGCTGGGGCAACCTCTGATCAGTTGGAGGCTTTGGGAGGTGGTGAGCTGTTGAGACAAGAGGTAACTCTGTTTGGCTTCTGTGTGGTCCCGTTTCAGATTGATGGATCGTGTTTCAATTGGCCAGTATTCTAGGCTGGAAGCTACACAAATGCAAGAAACAAACGCGCATCAGCTCGTTTGCGTGATGCTGTGATGACTGGTGACATTGCCATTGGTTTATGTATACTGATAGCTCAACAAAGAGAATGTGTGGTTTATCGAGAAAGTTCTCGTTTACCGCTGAAGTTAGTCGGCGAGATGGTTGATCAGGTTAGTGGCTTTCCTGTATTCTGAACGATCGGAGACGTTGGTTATCACCGTTTTTGATCGATCGATCAATCAAGTCGCCAGTTATTCAAAGTAGGATAGCTCACTTATCATTTTAACCTCTTCTGTCTTGGTCTACGTATTGTTGTATTTTTTTAGTACTATTTCAATAACAGAGTAGTATTTCATTGCAGTGTCGTGATACGCTACTTCAGTTGGGCACCTTCCTATGGGCGAATGTTCGGCAAGATGACTACGCCATGCGGATACCCCCAGCACATACGCTAATTTTAGATTATCATCTTCGTATTGATGCAGCTATGTACCTCACTAGACCCACCTATTTCCTCAAAGTGAGTGGTTTCCATTTTTGAGCTAAAACTCTGTGATGACTTTTTCAGTGGAAAAGATTCATAATTCACTGTTTTCTTGATGATCAAAGCCGAGGTTTTTATCATGTATTTGTTTCCGATAGCTGTCGTTCCGGATGTTTCGCCTTCTTCAGAGGCTAAAATTGACACGCAATCTATGCATGCAAGTACTTTCATAAGCTGGGATCTGTTATGATTGGATAAATACTGTAATAACAACCTCGTGTTTGCCCATCAAGAAAAGAGTGGATTATTAATCAATGCCAAGGGTAAAAGGAAATCGGTTAGAATTTAGCTTAAACGTAGGTACCTAGTTGAATAAGGAATTTTGGGACGTTTCTCAAATTTATACAATATTACAAGGGATTATTCCCAACGGTTTACCACCTCATCGTGGATGGGAGGTGTTCCTGGCTGACTGTCTCCCATGTTGAGCGAGTAGATTCGTCAACCTAGCAGGGTCTCCTGAGCGACGAAGGAATCCGATGTTTCCATCTCAAGAAGCCAAGCTAAGAGTAAACGAATACTAGGATCCACAACCGTGGTGGTATCAAACTAGTCACTCCTGGTGACGACGTGGGACAGACTTAGGCTAGGCTGACCTCGGGACTCCAGGGAACCACAATGGCCAGACCAGCAAAACTCCGAAAAAGTGGAAATTTTGCTGGAGCCCCCCACAACTAATGAGGATGGGCCATTCAAATATCAAGTATCAAGTAAAGCTGTACAATTCCGAAAAATTTGCACATTATGAATTTTTTATGAGTCAGTATAGACACTTGTGTTACGCGAATTATGGAATTGAATACGTGAAGATGTGACTTAGATTAATGCTGCCTACGAAGCTGCAAAACGAGCCATGAAATCGGATATCGACAACAAGAAGATGGATGCTCAACAAAAAGTAGGCGATTTTTGTAGAATTGGATTTTTCTAATTGCTTTGGTTTTTTTCATGTTCTTTTTTTTTCTACAGATACCGTTCTGTTTAAGGCATGCAATGCATTTTTTGTTAGTGTCACCCAAGTAGTTTGTTCTTATGGGTGCTTAGGAAACTGTTTAAAAACTACTTTCATAGTTTTTTTTTCTTTTTATAGTTTGTTTTCTTCAAATCGGCTTTCGATGATATCGTAGCGAAGCTGGTGAAGCAGCTCGAACCCTGCATTCCAAAGCATGTCTGTCGTGATATTCCTGTACGGTAAGTGAATGGATCCAGTTTTTTATTTTGAAAGTTGTGTTATAACGAACTTAACACTGAGAAGAAGAAGTACTTCCATTTCACTGAGTAGAATTTCTTTGAGAAGCTTGTAGTAGAAATAGACGGAATTCAGATTACTCGTTGTGTTCTGGATCTTGTCCTCCTATGATATCGAAGTGCCTACGATGTCATATGAAAGAGCTATTGAGAACATCCGCCGTCAAATGAAGGAGGTTGCGGATTCGCCAGTCACGGTAAGCTGTTTCGAGATTTTTTCTTTTCTGGCGCACAGTGGCAGTACCTGAAAATAATGTGCCTGCTGGTAACTCTATATATCTGAATGATTTAATAGTCGGCAACATGAGTCTTGTAGAGTATCTTTTGAACAACATTTCTTGAGAATCAGTGGAGTTCTACTGGTCTTGTCTTGCAAAATTTTATTTTATTTGAAGAGATAGTTTTTACCATACTGAAATAGTCTTTTGCCATACTAAAATTTGTTCGTGGATGTACTGTTTCTTTTTAGAGTAAGTCTAAACGAGTAAAAGAAGAGGAAAGGCTACGGAGTTTGGAGAATAAGCTAAAAGAGGAAGAGAAGCGTCAAGCAGAACATGTATCGAGGATTCGGGCATGGTTTAATAGTGTCAAGGACGACCTGTTCGAGGGTGGACGTAAGCTTTTCTCTTTACTTTTTACCTAGAATATGTTATATTTATTTATATGATCTTATAAACTGATCTTCTTTAGCTGATGCGAGGTTGGTATAGGTCTTCGTTGTCGTTGTCGTCGTTGTTGTTATTGCTGTTGTTCTTGTTAGTCGATGGCTGACGTTTCGGCGATTTCGCCTTCCTCAGACCCGTGACGTTACGAGTGGGGGTCCCAACGAAGACCTATACCAACCTCGCATTAGCTAAAGAAGATCGGTTTATAAGACATATAAATAGAAATATCAACCATCTATGCCGAATTTTATCGAAAGTCGGTCTTTTGAGTTGGAACATGTTAGTTATTGTGGCTATGAAACGATTATAATTCTTGAAAAGAAGGAAGAACTCGCTATTCGTTATGCCATAACACCAAATACGTTGTCTTTTTATTACGCTCTCACCTGTAGACATATTAAAAGGCTTCTGATTCTGAGAAATCTTAATTAGTCGCAAACTTATAGGATGGAATTTTATTACGTTATAGTGTAGGAGGGGCGCATGTAACGCAGTGGTCGGAGGCGCCCTGCAGTACACATGGGAGCGATCTCATCACTCCAAGCTCACCAAGCCTTTCACCCTCCGGTGTTGACAAATTGGTACCAGACTTGTCTGGTAGACTAACAGCATCGATTCAAGTCATTGGTAGGCCACTGCTAGTCATTGTAAAGGCCAGATAAGAATTCATTCGCCTTCAACGATGCTTGGTGAAGTCGAATGCATGACGTATTCCTCTTCTGTTGATCAACGCCGAGAGCTTTATCCTTTATCTTTTTATAGTGTAGGATAAATTTACTTGCTGGTTAGTTGTTATTTCTAGGTGGTCAACAAACTAGCGCCTTTATACAAACATGTATATTACCCCGAGTTTTGTTCTCAGAATATGATGCAATCTATTCAGCTAGATTGATAATTATTTTACATCAGCAACGAATTACTCTGTTCCAGTCGTTAGTATTTATTGACAAGGTATGAGTTATGTGGTTCTCTCTACGTGTATGTACCATATTACAACATTTTTTATACCTTGTATATTGTTCTTGTTGGGTAATTTTCTTTTTTAGCTTCAATTTTACATTCACATGAGTTTTTCAGTTGTTCATTGATGTGTTGCCGTTAATTTGTGCTCTGACTGAAAACGAGGCGAACTCGATTGGCACATTTCTACAGATTCTGCTTTCTCATGCGCAGCGATGGCACTCGGATAGCTCAATCTTCGAAAAGGTAGGACTATTTGCGCTCAGACTTCATGTAAGTTAACAAATGTTAACAATACTTGTTAACTTCATATATATTACAATTAAATTTTTACTTCGGTTCTTGGATGAACCATCTTCAGGAGTAGCTGAGCCGTTTACAGTGCAATTCTCATTGCATCTGTACTTCGTTCTTTCGAGTTTTTTCACGCAGCAGTCGTAGACCATTCATAGTTCTTAGCTTGGCCCAAAAAGAATGTCTCTGAGGTGGTCATTCTAGGAATGTGAAGGATTCCCTGGATTAGTGTCGAAAACGCGTCAGGACAAGACTACAGAAAGTGTCAATTACGAGAGTTTCCGACGCCTCTGCTTTAAGTGGCAAGTAAGACTGTTCCTATTCTATATGTTTCTATCGTACTACTCAATATTACTGGTTTGAATTTTCTAATGAATGTCGTTGTTCAGATGCGTCTGCATACGGCATTCAACTCAGTGCTTTCCGTGGTAAATAATGAATATGTGTCAGTTAGGAATTGCTTAGTGGTGATGACTAAGGTGAATTAGGCTTTTTCTCAGGTCTTTCTCCAAACGAGTTCTTATTATTGTATATGAAGTCGCTTCTGTATTCAAATTCCTGAAATTGAGCTACTTCTTGGATAGTTAATTTCAGCTTGCGCCGTGTTTCCCATTATTGAAGGACTTAGTCGACAGTGTTGAGAAGTTAGTAGAAAAGGTATGTTTACTTCGCTTTTTCGTCGTTTATTTATGTATAATATCCAGGTGCTTGCATTTAGGTGCGAGATAACGAAAAAGGAAAGAGGGACGAACTGTCTTTGAAGGCTGCCAGTTATCTTGTGCGGTTGAAAATGAGAAATGTTCCTATATATGAAGGACTTCAATTCCATGTGAGTTTCTTTTTTTCCTTGGTTTGCTTTGTAAATCGAAAACACCTAGAAAGATATGCTGGTATTATGAACCATAGCCACTGTATAACATTTGCGTTCCTCCGAGCTCACTTGTTTTAACGCTTTTCCTAACTATTTCCATAGGCCTATAGTCAAGCAAGCGGCGAAATTGGATGCGACTGTTGATCGGAAACGAGTCTCTAACGTACGGTCTAGCAACATTTTCATTTTATTGCTTTTTGTCGATAAGTAGTGCTCTCGTTCTTCACTGTTTTGTCCAAAGGAAGTGATTCATAAGTATGGAAGACTTATTCATGAATACTCGACGCCATTTCCAGTGTTCTTTCAGGTTGTTCTCACTGTTGATACCAGGAAAAAAGCAAAACTAGAGAAACCAAAAACTGTAGAACGAAAGGAACTGGAGAGAAAAGAGTTACCGAAAGTTGAAAAGCGAGAAAAGAAGGAGGAATTGACACAACAGAAAGAAGTAAAGAAAGATTCCACTGAGCGTGAAGAAGGAGAGGTTCCTCCTAGCCCACCGCATAAAAAAGATGGTTTAGTTCTTTCCATTCGTGTTTTCTTTTACATCGCAATTTTTTTCACCTCTAATCAGTGTTTGTAGGCACGGTCCCAGCTAGATGAGAAAGCAGCAAATGGATTAGTGAAGGAACGGAAAGACGTAGTTGTCACCAAAGACGTCAAAGAGGAGAAAAAAGAGCATAGAGATTCAAAGGAGAAACGGGAAGATGACAAGAAAGTGAAGGATAAAAGAGATTCAACGCCATCAAGAAAAGAAGATGTGGTCAAGGAATCAGACATTTCTAGAAAAAAAGAGCGAGGACTTGACGATGAGGAAGTTGGACCAGCAGTAAGTATAGCGTTAATTTTGAACTATTATCAAGAAGACACTGTCCAGCTTAGATTCACTTCTATTGGCTAGATTGTTTCGTATTACTGTTTACAATTACAGCTTCCTCCTTCAATGAGAGAGGAACGTGTGGATGATAAGAAACGTGAACAAACACATAAGCGATCGGCACGGGATGACGAGACGAATGGGCAAGTTTCTCTGAATTTATCTCAGATTTTAGGAATTAGAAATGCGATTTTTGTGACCACTGAACTTTTTTGCAAATGGATGGTGTTTTTCATAAATTTAGCAATTTTGTAGACATTCCAAAATTGCTCGGAAGGACCGTGAACAGATCGAGTCAAGATTGTCACGAATTGTATCGAATGAACGAAGAGGTTTGTCACCTACGAAAGACAAGGATCGTCGTGATGAAAAGAAGGATAGAAGGAAAGAAAGGTTATCGTTAGACAAACTATTGTCATGTCGTTGTTAATATTTATTACCGGTCTTCTAGAAGATTTCTATGATTGTTTGGAATCAGAGCTCTTAACAATTTATTACAACTGTGTAGATGTAGATCTTTCCTACAGAAACGTTAGTTCAAAAGATATCTAATTTTATGGTTAATTAAATATACTTTTTATCAAGCTCCTTCAGTTCCTAGAGTATTCACTTTTTTTTCTTTACTTTTTGCTTTTCTTTCCTTTTATGCTTAATAATAGAAAGAGGTACTCAATTTATGGTGTGGTTTTTAATTAAAGGTGAGAGATATTTGAAGAACAGCTAATATTTGTTTTTTCAGCAAGCCTATTCGAAAATGATAGAAACCCACAACCACAATCTTGTCGTTACCTCTAGATCTTGATTATTATTACGTATTGTATGTTCGACAGAATTATAATGAAAGGTTGTTTGTTAAATTTTTTTCTCGTTTCGTGTTATTGCTTATTGTTTGGGGCGTGTGTAGCGCAGTGGTCAGAGGTACCCTGCAATACACATGGGATCGATCTCTGCGCACCAGGCTGACCAAGCCGTCCATCCCTCCGGGGTCGGCTAATTGGTGCCAGACTTGTCTGGGAGGATACCAACAATGATTCGCTGAATCAGTTGCCCACCGCGAGTCATTGTAAAGACCAGATATGCATTCAGCCACCTCCAACGGTGCTTAATGAAGTCGAATGCATGGCGCATCCCTCAGGGATAGATCAACGCGGAGGGATTTGTCATTTTTGTCATATTATTGGTAGATGATGTATGTGATAGGATATAAAGGTCATTAAGAATGGTCTTGAAGGTTTTATGACTTCCAGAGATTATATGAAAAATAGTGGGCATTTCCGGACTGGTTTTCTATAATTCAAATTGCACGGTGAACTTTCGAATAAATCGGATTGCTTTCATCATAATTTCACCATCTCCTTCATTTCAATTGGATTTCTTCTCTGATATAATGAGCAAGGTTAGCTTTGGAATGACTGTGCTTCGTTGATTAAAACTGCTCTCCAAGTATTGTCTCCCAACGGTTTACCGCCTCATTATGGCCGGAGGATGTTCCTGGGTGTCGTTCTGAGATGTACAGCGGGATGATTCGTCTTCCCAGAAGGGTCTCCCAAGCTGAGAAGGAGTCCGGTGTTTCCATCAGGAAGCCCAGCTAAGAGTAAACCAAAGCTAGGATCCACCATTGTCCTGGTATCCAAACTAGTGGCATGGTGGCAAATTTCCCTCTGACCCACAAAGGCGGCAAGTGTTTGTTGTGGTGACGGACGACTTGGGGGGCAGACTTTGGCCTAGCGACCCCATTACTCCAGGGAACCACGGTGCCTAAACTAGCAAAACTCCAAGAAAATGGAAATTATGGTGGGGCCCGCACAACGAGTGAAGATGGGCTATCCAAGAATCCAAATAGGTAACTATCTAATTAATGAAATCACGCCTTAAAGGGAAGAGTTCAACAAGCAGTACAGAGTTGGAATGACCCTTGGGAACCCTTCAGTTCCAGAAAGTTAACAGGGTTCACATATGGAAATATGAAAAGATGCGTCGTGTTGGTGAGAGTGAGAATACCCTAGTAGTGTTCATTTCTATTGGTGTCGAAAGCGTTAAAAAAGTAGATATTTGTTTTCACATTTGTAGAAAGCACTTCGTAGAACTTGTTTCCTTATTGATGCTATGGATTCGTCCTTTTATAAAATGTTGAGATATAAGGCAGGGAATATGGTAACTACGGTTAGTATTATCGTTAGAAACATATACATGTAACTTATCCCAATGAAACACATTGAGTGTCGATGGTTATAGCATGAGACCGAAATCCTCTCATCATGGCATACTGTGCTGCTTCGTCTGCACAGGAGGTAGGGATTCGTTGCAGGACTCACGGAAACGAACAGATTGGTTCTAATAACATTTTTTGCAACAATGCGTCATATATAGCTCAAGAGTAGTGTAACGCTGTGTTTATAGGCGCCTTGGAGTAGTCCTGGGTTCGACACCGCGCCCCAGGCTCACCAAGCCTGCCATCCCTCCGAGGTCGCCAAACTGGTAGCAGACCTGCTTGGGAGGATGGGAATATGGCAGCACCAGCTTGATACATCGGTGGGCCACCGCGAGTATTGTTAGGACTAGATTTGCATTCAATTACCTCCGATGCTTAATAAAGTCGAATGCATGGCGCATTCCTCAGCGATTGCTCGGCTGCAATAGTTTTATCCTTATCCTTTTATAGTTACAAGATATTAAAGGAATCGTTGGTTTGGGGGAAAAAAGTCAATATGGTTGAAAATGTGTCGATGTCAATGCATATGATTGCAAATGTTCTAAAGGTTTGAGATAGTGCTATTACTACAGCAATTATCGTATTATTATAATCAAAGTAATGCTCTTAACCTTTCATTTGCTGCATACTATAATTTTTCACAGCAGGGTATGATGTGGAATACAATCACAACGATGCTGAGGGATTCGCAAAATTTGGACTCCTGGCCAGATCGAACCACGATTACCCTTTTTAGGGGCTCGCGTATTACCAACTACAGCACTGAGACCCTTGTTTTGCGTTTCTCTCAGCTAGTCTTCTACCTAACGGTGCCATCAGCAATCACCCATCAGCGGGATGAGGACCTGAGGCCACAGTCGAAATCACAATGTTAACCTTTTATTTGCTGCCTACTACAATTTTTTTGGTGCCTACAAAAAAAATTTTTTTTGCTGCCTGCTAAAAGAAGATTACGACTACGGCCTTAGCTTAACTGGGCTCAATGCCGACTTGTGCTTCCCAGATCAACCCCGCTGACGGGTGGTTTTTGATAGCACTGACCATTAGAAGTAGCTGAGAGACAGGCGAAACGAACGATCCGCGTGGCGTGGTGGTGAACACGTTAGCCCTCGGAAAAGGTAATAGTGCGTTCGTTCCCCCACCATAGGCACCTGTGGTCCAGAGTTTTGCAAATATCTCAGTATCGTTGTGATTGTATTCTTGAATAAATTGTCAAAAAAATCCACACCTTTACAAATGTGTACATATTCATAAGTGATGATGACAACTGTTCTCAACGGAGTTTTCGAACTGTTGGAAACTGCCATGTCTTTTTTTACTGCATCATCAATCAGTGGATTTATGAAGCTAACATTTTTAACGCGAAAACTTAATTGTAGGCTTTTTATGTGTGAACAGTCAACTTTAAAAAAAATTTTTTTTGATATACAACTACTGTATTGCTGAAATATTTCCAAAACGAACTACAGGCGAGATCGGACCGCCACTACACCCCTTTTGGAGGATAATGTGTTACGGACGGTACCACTAAGGCCTTTGCTTTGCCATTCTCTCAGCCAGTTTTCTACCTAACTGAGAGAAAGGTAAAGCAAGGGCTTCAGTGGTGTGAGCCCCCGGAAAGGGTAATCGTGTTTCGATCTCGCCAGGAGTCCAAGTTTTGCAAAGCAATACTGTCGAAACTTAAAGCAATACCGTATTTATACTCGGATAACCAAGAATCGATAGTCGGACAGAGTAGGTCGATGGAATACTTGAAAATTGAACAAAGTATGAACGATGGCAGAGTCAAAGAACAAACAGTAGGAACTTCTAGGTAAAAAACAAGAGAGCAATTAATGGACCGTTAGGTTACCTACAGTACCACTCCTAATAATTCTGAGTGGGCCAATTCAATATAAGTTCCCTGCGTATCGGTGAAGATCAGTATCTATCTCTATAGCTGTAAGCAATCGAATGAAATAAATATCTAGTCCTTATAAGTTCTGTTCTAAAAAATAACACATATAATAATTCAGAGCACCAAGGTATCACAGTTCTATCCGGAGATACATCGACAAATAATGAGAAGTTAATGCTATTGTATAAGCTAATCGTAGTACATAACCGTGAAGTTATTGCATTTTTAATCACATTGGAAAGCACTCGTTTGTAATTTAACTTAGAAATGGTGTTCTTTGTCATCAGTGATTTGATTTCTTTTAATAAGTGAACGTTTACAACTATGTAGCTTAACCGAGCCAAAAAAGAACCCGTCGACAGTGTCGTTTTGTTGAACGAATCAGCTGAAAAAAAAGAGATTAACAAAAACCAGTAGTAATATGAACACATAACGCCCAGACCCCTGTATGAAATATTTCCATGAGAGGACAGAGTGGACAAAGTGCATTGCAACCAATGCATTTCTTTCGGAAGTCGTTTATTTTGCTGAACAGAGCTATCTTGTCGCATTTCGGGCGTTTTGTGTTGCAAATAGTAGAAGACGATCTTCAGCTTTATCGTAGGCTATTAATTACCTTAAATTCGTTTAAAGTCTCCTTTGAATATTCGTGTAAGTGTCTTTTTGAATTGTTGATTCGCCATCGCATAACAGAATGGATTTAACGGTGAATTCATATAGCATAGATAATAGCTAATCGAATAGAGCATATTGAAAGCTGGCGAACTTTTACAGCTTTCACAAAAAGCCGTAAATCGTTGCGAGTACGTAAAATGGCGTCCATAAGACTATAAACGCTCCCAGGATAAACGTAATCGTCCGTAGAGCTTTCCGAGCTCGATTCTCTGACCGAGACTTGTATGGTGGCTGAAAATGACAAATGGTTACCATAACGCTATCGTTTGTCATAACGTCCTACGTTTTATTTAACCAATCGACAACTCATGCAAATTGCATAATCGCACAAATGTGCGGTTTATACGTATTGATTATTGCCGCGGATCAGTCAATATCGGCGGGAATTTTCATTCTACATGAATTGCCGAATGTTTATGAAGCTGTAGGACGATATTGAAAGCATTCAGAACCACGCAAACACGTTAACGATTCGATCAGCAGTAAAGAAGAAGAGCACTGTTTTGTTATTGAGGCGAAACTGCAAGAAAAGAAAACTGATTCGATTTTCTAATGAAGCGTAAAGGTTGGTAAGCTCCATTCAGACACACATTACCGTAACCAAGGCAAAGACATCAAATCACTCGCAATTTGGTACCTTTCGTTTCTTAAGTGGAATCAGCGCCTGTAATACACCCTGAAATATTTACAGGCGTAGTTAAAAGATATGCTTTTCCAGCAGCGCAGATTATAACACATAACAACACATCACACTGTACATTTCCCACCGGACTATCTACATAATTTTTAAATAATGGTTTTCTGTGTTTTCTGCCCCTTAACTCTCTAGGTCTGACTCGGTTCAAGAGTATCTTAGAAGTATCGAGAAGAGGAACAACTGTGGACCATCGACAAGGATCGTCGGCTCTGTTGAAGACGAAGACATCGAAACGTTAGCCGAATAAACATCTCTACCAACCTCGTGTAAGCTCAACAATATAAACACACATCGTAGGAATGTTCGAAAAGTCTGCGCAGACTCAGTTGTAGCCTTATTGATGAAATCAACATTAATGACCAGGCTAGAAAGTAATAAAGGAAAATTCAGAAACGACTCCAACACGAGAACGTGTCGATCGAAGCACATTCACTATTAAGAAATGTCTCGGCATTCGTATAGTGGAAAATTACGTTGGAGGTCTGTACTAGATCCAGTTCCTCAAAGTGGTTCGGTTAGTAGCTTCCGTAATCATAAGTACAATAGAACGCGCTAATCGATCATGGGTTTTTTTAGAGTCCACTTTTGCGAAGAATCCTACCCCCTCAAACTTGCTCAGGGTCAGAAGGCGCAACTAGCGTCTTCAAAAATCGAATTGATGTTTTTTTTCTTTTAAGTGATCGACGTGTGGGGCTTATCTACTTATCTATAATGCCTTTATTAATCAACTATCTCTAGAGAAGTTACCATTCATCCCTACATCATGGCAGTGTTTCTTAGCCGGCTCATCTTGATGGACAGAAATGAAGAACAAGAAGTTTTTCACATAAGGTCCTTTTTGCAGGGTTCAGTTAAGAGGTCCAGCTAACTGAGCTTTATCATGGGAGTTAAGTATTCATCCCTCGATGGTTTAGCGCCTAACTGTTTCAAGATTCATCAATTGAGAAAGACTCATACAATGTAAGATTACTGTATGGTAATGATATTGGCTTGATATAGTTATCTCTACTCATACTACCAACGTCATATAGCATGAAATAAGCCGTTTTGATCAAAAGATTAATCACACTTGCGTATTACGGTAACTTAGAAGACCACGTGTACTGAAACAAATGAGAAGTAATGAAGAAGCATAACCTGGGTCATTAAGACTTTCACGGTATTATAAAATGAGTTTTATTGCGTTGGAGTTGAATTTTGTCGCATAAGATTTAACAATAAGATCCTCCCAACGCCTTACCGCTTCATTGTGGCTGGGAGGTGTTTCTGGGTGGCGGGCTGGGATGTACAGCGGTGGGACTCATCCACCCGGCAAGGTCTCCCAAGTTAAGAGGGAGTTCGGCGTTCCCATCAGGAAGCCCAGCTAAGAGTTAACTAATACCAAGATTCACCACCATCCTGTATCAAACTAGTTTCATGGTGGCAAATCTCCCTGTTATCCACAAGAGCGGGGATTGCCTGTGGTAGTGAGGACCTTGCGCAGGCTTCGGCCAGGCTGACCTCGGGACCCCAGAGAAACACAATGGCTAAGCGAGCAAAATTGCAAAAAGTGGAGAATACGCTGGGGCCTCCACAACCAGTGAAGACGGGCCGTCCAATTATCCAAGTAAGTGAGCAAGATTGAAGATCCTCGTGTAGGAAATTAAGACATTATATTGTTCTTTATCTTGTTCTTAAAGTTCACTTGCTCCAAAGCAATTTCAAAGTCCGTGTTTTTAAGAGGGAAGCTCAGTAGCTTCCAATCTTTCCCTAAGTGAACTCACCGCTCGTTGTTTTAATTTCTTCCGTCGTTTCGATCGACTACGAACAGCTGTGAGAAGTCTTCCAACAGCACCTTCTACGGTTTTCACGCTTTCCACTCGGGACACAGATATCGACGGTGGTTTACCATCTCCTGGTATCTCTGCTACCGTATCTGGAGCGGCAGTAGATGATGAACCTGGTACCTGATATGAAATACATTTTCTTGTTATCAATTTTACTAAAGTACAATACAGCTACAGTGTGCTGAAATTTGAGCAAAGCTCCGAACCTTAGCTGAGCTTCGAACGCGCTATTTTCCTTATCAGGGATTCACGTGCTATCCACACGTTAACCGAAAGCCTGGTATTGCTTTTCTGTCAGCCATATTTTTTACTCTATCGGTGACATCAGCAACCATCCGTCAACGAGAATGATCTGGTGACCACAAATCGGCATTGAACCCAGTCAAAGTGACACTGTATTCGAAACAACAGTGTCCTAACTTTTCTTTATCGCCTATAAAGGCAAAGCGCAAGCCATGATTGGCGTGGTGAATAATAGGGAGCCCCGACGAGAACAACCGCAGGTTCGAAGTCCAATTGACGTTGCGAATCTTCTTCATGTCTCAACATTCCTATGGTTGCGTTTCACTACTACTAATATTACCGTTATTATTAGATCAATAGCACGGCTGAGAGATAGACGAAACGAAGAACTCGCATGGTGAGGTGGTGAACGCGTTAGTCCCTTGAAAGGGTTATAGCGTGTTCGGTTTATTATTATTGTTATTATTATTATTATTATTATTATTATTATTATTATTATTATTATTATTATTATTATTATTATTATCATTACTATTATTGCTCCCATTGGTGTTTACATCATCAATTTATGGGAGAGAGACAGAAAAAGCTCTTCTTTCTATTTTCTCATCCCCATATTATTGATCCCCCAACGGCTTACCGCCCTCATCGTGGCTGGGATGTGTTCCTAGGTGTCGGACTGCGATGTACAGCGGGCGGATTCGTCCCCCTGGCAGAGTCTCCCAAGCTGAGAAAGAGTCCGGCGTTTCCATCAGGAAGTCTGGCTAAGAGTAAACAATACCAGGATTCGCCACTGCCCTGGTATCAAAGCGGCATAGTGACAAATCTCCCTCTGATCCACAAAAGCTGCGAGTGCCCATGGTGGTGAAAGACCTGGGGGCAGAGCTTGGTCAGGCTGACCTCGGGATTCCGGGGAACCACAATGGCTTAAGCAGCAAATGTCCTATAAATGGTGACTATACTGGGGCCGCACAACCAGTGAGGACGGGCCGTTCAAGTGTCAAGGGTCATATTATTGATATTACCTATCAACTTTCCTCTATACTTGGTGATCGCTAAATTATGGAAACGGTCCCCAGCAAGTAATCATTCTTCTTTGTTGTCCACCAAAGTTAGTTAGCTAGTAAATAGATGGTGGGTTAGGATGCTACGGTCAAACTGAAATGCTACTCACCCTGATGTTACGAGTGGGACTGGCCCACGCGTTGTTCACGTGGGGTCGCGAGTACGACACACCCAGGTCAAAATATCATTTGGAAATAGGGCGCCAGGTCACGTGTGATAGTGAGGCATTCGCCTTTCCGGTTCATCTTTGGATTTTTTGGAATTTATCCAAAAACGCTTCAAGAGTTTTGCGCGTTGATGTTTTCGACTCCTGCGCTAAGACCCGTACAGTCACTTCAAAATCATCGCCGCTAGGCTTTTGTGCCCTTTGCGTACCTAGAGGAGTGTTTTGACGAATTTTAACCATCCCATCTAGAAGTCCTTTTATGCGGACACAAAGTAGTCTACCCGTTTCCCCAACATATTCTTCACAGCATGCGTTACATGAGATCAAGAATATTATACCTGAACTCGTGCAATCCCCGTCTCTCCCGTTAGTACAGATCGCAGTTTTCTGAGCTGCACAAACGATCATAAAAAACGATTTTTTATAGAATTTATAGATAGAACTAGCTGAGAGACAGGCGAAACGAAGGACCCGCATGGTGTGGTGGTGAACGCTTTACTCCCCGGAAAGGACAATAGCGCGTTCGTTCCCCACCATAGGCACCTGCGGTCCAGAGTTTTGTAAATACCTCAGCTTCTTTGAAGATCATAGAGACGGTTGGGAACCTAACTGACGGCGTAGGGTATTGGGTGGGATGTCAATAATCATTATGTAATTTTCAAGACCACTTTTTCTTAAGCATCTCTTAATGGCGTAACTTATTTCATTTGATATGAAGGGTAGCTTAAAAGGGATCTTACTTATGTCCGAAAGATTATTTTGGAGAACTACCCTACGTTTTTGTCTAGCCCGAGTGGCTTCTAACTCGTAGCCATTGGAAATGGCAATTTTTAGTGGCAGGTTTTGCGATTCCTTCCTTTCCTCTTCTCCTGTGCACACATTTTTAGCCGTACGGTACATGTTTTCGATAAGTGCTTTTTTCATGTGTGAAGGATGAGAGGAGAGGTAGTGAACTAGTATGTTCTTACTACTTGGCTTACGATACCATTTTGTTTTATAGCCACTTTCTGAGAGCTTTATTTGGATATTTAAGAATGGAAGCCAGTTTTCGGTTGGTTTCTCTCGTGTAAATTTTATATACTCTGACTGTCGGTTTAACAATTCAAAGCACTCATCCATCTGTTCTTGTGTAGAATAGACGATGAAGCAGTCGTCTATGTATCGACAGTAGAGTAAGGGTCGGTGGTCGATTAAGAGATGCTTAAGAAAAAAGTGGTCTTGAAAATTATATAACGATTATTGACATCCCACCCAATACCCTACGCCGTCAGTTACTTCGCAACCATCTCTATGATCGTTTGGTAGCTCAAAAAAACTGTATGATCTGTCCTAACGGGAGAGATGGGGATTGCATGAGTTCAGGTATAGTATACTTGATCACATGTTACGCATGCGGTGAGGAATATATTGGGGAAACGGGTAGACCACTATGTGTCCGTATAAAAGAACATCTAGATGGGAAAGCTAAAATTCGTCAAAACACTCCTCTAGGTACGCATAGGGCACAAAAGCACAACGGCGATGATTTTAAAGTGACTGTACGGGTCCTACCGCAGGAGTCGAAAACATCAACGCGCAAAACTCTTGAAACGTTTTGGATAAATTTCAAAAATCCAAAGATGAACCGGAAAGACAAATGCCTCACTATCACACGTGACCTGGCACCCTATTTCAAAATTATATTTTGACCCCTGGGTGTGTCGTGCTCGCGAACCCACCTGAACAACGCGTGGGCCAGTTCCACTCGTTACATGACGGTGAGTAGCCTTTTAGTTTGACCGTAGCATCCTAACCCGCCATCTATTTAAAACTTTGATCTTCATTAATACTTTAGCCTTTTCCACCGAATAATTAAAGTGTTCTAATATAAAATACATCCAGGCTCTGACGAAGGCGAAATCGCCGAAACGTCAGCCATAGACCAACAACACCAACAACAACGACAACGACAACGAAGACTTATACCAACCTCGCATCAGCTAAAGATGATCAGTTTATAAGGTCATACAAATAAATATATCAACTATCTATGCCGAGGTTTATAGAAAGTCGGTCTTTTGAGTTATTAAGAGATCTCCCTCATCAGTTTCACAGCAGTTTTTTTTCTCCATGCTAGCTTCTCAGGCTAGGTAACATAGGGATAGGAAGTAAATAAAGTGATGGTCGTTCCATTGTAGTTTACCGGCTAAATTTACAGTGCCTGAACTAAGTTTCGTTAACACGTGAATACGATTCATCTTGCTGAATCGCTTTCAAAACTGTGCCCCCCTCGCGTTGCTGCCGTTTGCCCAATTTTCTGTCACCTTTACCGAGTAAGTTCTTGAACAAAGAACGGGTAGATGACAGGGCTGCAGGTCGGGCGATATTCACCGATGCTGCACAGCTCTCCTTTTATGTGCTAAGCACGGTACTGTTGAGAACTCAACGATTGAGGACCTTGCATTATGACTAGAAACGTGTGAAATATGTCTTGATGTCCAGTAGGTACCCAAATGCTCGAGTCACATTTTATTCGACCCGGATACTAAGCGTTTCTTCACCAAGGAGCTAGCATTTTTTAGAAGGTTGGACGAAATACCCACTCTTTCTATAATGGAGAATGTTGGACATTTGAAACAATGTTGGACATTGTTGGCGAAGAGATGGCATTAGAAATTTTGGATGACCTCCACGGTCTCATTTGATGAAGTGGGATAGGAGTGCCAAATAAGCGGTCATCCTTTCACGGTAATGTAGTTGCTGAATGTTCGAGAAGCACTGGAGAAGTCCTCCCGGATTTTGAAGTAATTAATACTATAATTATTACCTTCATAAGTTCTTTTTTCATGGTTTCTGTTCCTGAGCTTTTGCGTTCAAAGTTGAAGGTCATTCATTCTCTCTTCCCACGACAACTCTCCAAGTTCATGAAAAACTGTCAATCTGATCGTAACTTGATGGTGGAGATAAGACAGTAACTTTTTTTTACCCCTTAGTGGTCCAGTTGAAATCGTTTGCTGTTTCTTTCATTGTTTTGCGTTCTAAATACAAGTTGTCTCGAAAGTCCTTATGGATTCTGATTGCCTGCGAAGATCTGAGACTCTTCCTACCTCTTTGTACTCTTTTTAGTGCAATACTAAAGTATCGAGAATGTTCCAGTAAAGGAATTTGGCCTTTTGCACTTACTGGTTTCGGCGAGCGAGGTCAATTGGTAGTTTGCAAAGTTCCACAGTTTGAGCTGAACATAATCATCTGTACTTTGCCCTTTTCCCGGAACAGAGCAATTTCTTTGTTGGACGACGCAAATTCAAATTGCCTAATCCTTGTACTTCTTGTAACTTGACTGCAAGCTTTCACCGCATTGGTATTCCAAATAGTCTATTACGACAACGTAAGTACAAGGATGCAACTATGCATGAATAATAAAAGGTTAAATTTATCGGCGGTGATCAGTCCCTGAAGGATGGGCCATGCATTCGATTCCATCATGAATCGTTGGAAGTTGAGCGCATATCGGGCCCAAACATTAACTTGCGACAATGGAAGGCTTGGTGAGCCCAGGGCGCGGGATCGACCCAACGACTGCATGTTTACTTCAGGGCACCTCCGTACTGCGCTACGTGCACTTCATATGAATGAATATTGCCAAATATATACAAAACGTATAATCAATCTAATAAAAGAGAGAGTGTCCTGATACACTTTATTAAGTGTCGTAGAGGTGATTCAGACATTTGTACTGTACGATTATTTACGTAGGCTTAACGGTACATTAAGTCTGTGTTTTCATCCTCCCAAACAATATAATATTCTGGGAACGGAATTGAACTTACGATTACGTGTGTATCACATTGCATCTTTAATTACTGCGTCACGTGCGTCCTTGTGTTATAGTAGAGATATGGAATCTTCTTCAATTAACCTTCCCATCAAGGTGAGGTCAAGACCTGAGACATTTCACCTACCCACTGGCCATCAGCAGCCATATAAAACCCTCATAGGAGGAATATCCATGGCTGTGGTTACGACCTGAGCACGCTTTAGTGCCACTATCCATGAGTATTTAGTTTTGTTGCTGCTATTATATGAACCTTTCTATCTGGCCTCCGATTTAAATCCACTTGAACCGATCTCTTCCGATCAGAAGCTCTCATGCATCATTAATACGCTAGCATGTTTATCACAGTGATGAAAGATATCAACCGAATGGGCGTGTCATGGCTTATTGTAAAGTTTTTCAAGACAGGGTATTTCAAATGAATTCTTTCAGGCTAGTAAAACTATGATAGAAAGTTTATATTATTGAAGTGTTCTAAAAAACCAGGGAAGAATACTTTAGTCTAACACGATTTCATGATCTTTCTCGCTTTAAACTTCCATCATACATGGCGGAGTAGGGGGGAATCGTTGAGTGAAAAATAGAACCGCACACTTTTCCTTACGATTCCCATATTGATCTCAACTTGGTTTCGAGGAAATTGCACTAAGTAAACCGTATCGTTCTTGTAGCTCCCAACGGTTTACCGCCTCATAGTGGCTGGGAGGTGTTCTTGGGTATCGGGCTGACCTCAGGATTTCAGAGAACCACAATGGCTTAATCAGCAAATCTCAGAAATATGGAGATTATGCTAGGGCCCGCACAACCAATGAGGATGGGCCGTTTAAGTATCGAGTATCAAGCATCGTTCTTGTATTTCTGTGCTTTTCGAGTTCAAGACTGAGCACCTACTGTTTGTTCGTTCTGCTTCTCGTGTGGTGAGTTTTGTGGCATTCGATTTTTACCGACGTGATTCTCGCGTTTAGTCCGCCTTTTTCGCTTGGTTTTCCGTCCACTTGCCTTGTTTTTCGTACCAACTGAATCCTTTTTGACTTCTTCGGAATTCGATTTCTCTTCTAGTGTGCTCATTCCTTGTCGTTTTATTGACTGTAGACGTCGAAGATCATCGTCTCCCACCAATGATGAGACACTATCAGCGTCAATGAATGGAATCGAAATCTCAGGCCTGAAATTTCGTTGGTTAGGTCCGTTCTAAGCAAAAAAGGAACAATAAACACAATTATAAAAAGTACACGATCTAACTGTCTATAAATGCGATGAGTTTTAAAATATACACTTCTACCATCTAACTGAGAGATCTTCAGCACTGGCTGATTCAAGTTGTGTTAAGCTCCTCTTCTTAATCTAGTTATGACTAAGTTGTAGCCGGCGTGAAACTAGACGGAAAGAACATTTTGTAGCCTAACCAAATGTCTTTAAAGAAGAAAACAAAAGTGAAGTTATACCATCTTATAGGAACATTATCAAAATAGCCGTGATTCCTTTTGAAACAGACATTTCTGCTTTAAACAAGCTTTTAGAGTTACGTGTCATTTTTACATTAGTAGTGCTACATTGAAAACATACCTATAATGCTGTGTTTCACCGAGTGCAGAAGCCTGAGACGGTTCTGGACTGACACACGGTGCTGTACTCTCCCGTTCGAGCACTGATGATGGTTTCCTGTTGGTAGAATACATTCGTGATCAATGGATCCGGTGAAGATGATTTGGTTTCGAATTCGGCTTTTGAGACTTCTTCGTTATTTGTTGATTCGTCCAGAATCTCATAAGGCATGGGTTCTGGTGACGTTGAAGCCGACGTCAAGTCTTGTTTATCACTATGATCTGGTGTAGTGTGATTTGATCGGTTATGAGTGGGTGATGAATCACATGGTTCGATAGTCATCTTTTCGGCAAACATACCTGAAGTCGTGCCGTCAAGCATAGTCACATCTTGTGTTATCGGATCAATGACGTTAAAATCAGAATGTTCAGATTTAGACGCTAATAGATCCGCTTGTGATAGGTGAACTGGCGTTGTCGGATCAATGCCGTTAAAATCAGGATGTTCAGAATCTAATAGATCCGTTTGTGGTTCGTGAACGGGCGACGGCATAGGAGCACTTGGTGTTGGGCTGAAAGTAAATATTTAAGTGCGTTATGTTAAAACGTCCAAGCATCTCCCTCACAGGGGCATCTCCTGTCGGTTAGTAGAGAGGCTACGTGGTGCGTCCACAGGTGGAAGTAAGGGTTAATCGCGGACCAAAAGCGACCTTATGTTTCCCTGAGACGCAGGTGGTTCCAGCGGATGGGCTTCCGTTTCTGCTGCACCGATTGTGTAGATGCATTCTGTATTTACGAGGGCGTATTCATGCATAAGGCACGTGTGGCGCAGTGATCGGAGACGCTCTGCAATACGCTTGGGATCGATGCCCGCGCCCGTGGCCTACCAAGCCTTCCATCCCTCCTGGGTCGGCAAATTGGTACCAGATTTGTCTGGGAGGATAGCAGCAGTGGCTCGATAAATCGGTAGGCCACCACGAATCATTGTAAAGGCCAGATATGCATTCAATCACCTCCAAGGATGCTTAATGAAGTCGAATGCATGACGCATCCCTCAGGGATTTATCAACGCTAAGAGCTCTATCCTTTATCCTTTTATTCACGCACGCGTGCGTGGGTGTGTCATAGTCTATGCGGATTGCATCCTACAAGTCAATTCGGCCAAAAGTCTGCAATCAAGTGACAAAGGAGAGGCTCTAAGAATCTCAAGGTCTATCCAGGCTGCCTAAAACGCAAAGGACTAAAGTGACGAGCTTCAGATACAATAAACGATCAATTGCATCTGAATTCACGATAGATGACTTGATCATGTAGGCAAGAACGACAAGGTACAACGTCACCGGACTAGCTGAGACAAAAAGACATCACCCATTTCACGCTGTTTGTCACACCGGAGAGAAACTCTTCCTCGGAACACGCGACAGTGGAGGAGTCGGCGACGTCGACGTTCACTTTAACTCCAGTGAACATAGATTCATTTGGACAAATAACAACCGGAATAGGACGTTTACGATTGAAGAGATGAGAATTAATACCGCCATTGACAATCATCGTCGTTTACGCGCCGGCAGAACTACGATGAAGAAGAAGTCGAAGCATTCTATATGGACCTGGACAAGTTCTTTAGAGAAGACCATACATTCTTCGAGGTCATCATTGGAAATTTTAACGTTATCATTGAACCCAGAAGGACGTCTGAAAAACGACGCATCGAGGCACACGGATTAGAATGCCACAGCAGGGTAAGCGGATGCTGAGTTTCTGGCGACTCTTAGGGATCGCTCATGATCACTTACATTCCAGAAGCCCCACTATCAACGCTGGACGATGGAGTTTCTCCATGTAGATCACGACAACGAAATGGGCCACATCACAGCAAATCGAAAGTTTTGCCTAACCCATGTCACTGTTGTCCAAATTCTACGCGGGATCTGATCATCATTTCTTTCGTGCAAAATTCGTGATTTCACTTGAAAGGATAGAAAGCCGCTAAATAAAAAAAAATGAAGTCCCAAAAGTACCATAGGCTGGGATTTATTTAGATATTTAATATTTAGATATTTAGAGCCTAGAAGAGACCGCTCTGGCTCAGATCATCGATTTGAGGAAGGCTTTTGACAACAGTCAGTGGGATTTATTTAGATCATTAGTCGGCTCTAAGGAAGGTGCCGTCATCGATAATATCGATGAGGAATGCGACCTGTTTTGCCAAAAATCATTGCGTTAGCGCTACTCAGGAAGAGAGTTCAAAAGAGAGTTTGGCCTTACGGGCTCTCCCTTTCCAAATTCGAGGATGCCGTTTCATCGATGGAAAATCTAACAACACCTGGTCCAGTTAGGAAGAGAGCTGAAAACCTGGAGAATCTTCCGTCTTTCCTCATAAACATATTGGCTCAGCTTTACACACGTAGCCTGTCTGAATGCAAGGTTCCTGTTCAGTGGAAGACCAGTAAAATCGTGCTATTCTTCAAGAACGGTGATCTCCACAATATCGGCAGCTATCCCCCCAATCTGCTTGCTGTGTGTCGTCTACACACTTTCAGTTGAGTGATGCTAAACGGGATTGGCAGAACACTGGACAAAGGACAGCGATGTGAGCAAGCAGAGTTTCGAATACGATTCAGTACGATGGACCACATTCACGTGATGGCAAGACTGAAGCATCGCGAGCCTAGAAGAGACCACTCTGGCTCACTTCATCGATTTGAAGAAGGCTTTTGACTTAGTTGAGATAGAAGGAGTCACTGAGGCGCTGGATAGCTAGGGCTTCCCTACTCGGTATATCAAAATTCTTCGTGAGCTGTAAAGAAATTCCACAGTCACGATATCACCGTTCTAAAAAATGATATTAACATCGACGTCAAAAGAGGGGTTAGGCAAGGTGATACCATCTCACGAGAACTATCTACCGCCACTCTCGAAACAACGTGCTAACATTGAAGTGGGACCACATGCGAGTGAAAATCGATGCTCATCAATTACACCACCTTCGCTTTCTTGGTAACATCGTTTTCATAACACCGAGCAATAGCCAGGCGGAATAAATTCTTGTCGACTTTGATAAATCCTGTGGAAAGACTGGTCACTACTAAATCTCGCAAATATGATTTTCATGAGGAACAGATTGGTTTCGAATGATCCATTAGGAGCTCAACCGTAAAAATATCTCCGAATGCTCCAGCAATGTCTATCTCGATCGTGAAATTGACACGATGGACAAGTTAATTTCAGAGTTGAGCAGGAGGAAGCGATTAGCTCCTAGGGCTTTCAACAGCATCCAGGATGCGGCGAAGAAAACAAGGAACACTCGACCCCGCGCCCACCTTTCGACTTCACGATTCTCCCTGCTTTGACGTATGCGCCAGAAACCTCGTCGCTACGTGAGCAGGACGAAAGACCTCTCACTGTTGTGGAATCCTCAGTCGAAAGGAAAATGCTAGGAGTATCCCGTGTCATGGACGTGACTGAGGGTTTAGGCTCTCCGGAATGTCAAACGCCGAGCAGGAAAAGAACTGTCCCGACGGTCAGAATTCTTTACGAGAACCCTAGAAGAAGGATGCGATCCTCCACGAGCTCCTAGAGAGAGCAGAAGGCACTGTGCGACTCTTGCACAGGAAATGGAGAAATGAAAGGCATATTGGCGGCCGCTTGAGCCACACGACCATTAGCAAGAGGCAGATGACAGGTGATGTCGAAGTGAGATGGCATGAAGCAGGGTGGGTAGGAGTGCCCTGCAATACACAATTGGTCGTTGGTTCGATCCGGCCCCACGAGTTAACCGTGCCTTCCATCTTCCCGGGGTTGCCAAAGTAGGACCTAAAATTCCTAGGAGGAGTGCAGCACTGAATGAATACCTCGATAGGCCGCTGCAAGTCGTCATATAGATGTGCATTTGATAACCTCTACCATGTTAAGAACGGAGACGAACGCTTTCCGCATACCTCAGGGATTGATCAACGTCTAACGTTATATGCTTCTTATCCTTTATGTTCCAGAAATCTCATACTAATTGGTGACTTCTCAATACGGAGAACATATAGTTTGAACATGATGGAAAAAGGACAAAACGCTCGGCGCTGATCGTTTCTTAAGATGTGCGCCATGGCATTCGACTAATTTGCAACATCATTTATGTGACTGCATGCATATTTCGCCTATTCGACCTATTTGTTCATTATGACCGTGTTTTTTCCTTCAACACAAAGGTGTTGGAGCAACCTTTCGACTCCAGAAGGAGGACGGAATGGTTACTTTGGATACGGAGTCGAACTAAAAAGTCAGTTTTGTGTCAAGGCACCTCTAACCACTGCACTGCACGTAAACTTGAACCATGCTATCAAAGTTTCTCTTTTCACGAAGCCTATAAATATTGCACTGGAAGCGTTGAGTGCTTCGGTGTTTCATAAAATCCAGAAGGACTACCACTTACCTCTGGATTGGAGAATATTTGGTTGGGCAGTGATTAATGTAATTGTTATGCATTGTCACTGTGTTTCGAACAATTGGTGGACGTGTTGTGACTTCTACTCCAGATGATGATGTTTGTTTGCAGTTCCTGAAATATAAGATTCCACTTCTGAAGCGCTATTTTTCTTTGAGTCTTCTTAAAAAAAAAGGAACTAGTGCCTCAGTGCAAAAACAGAAAGCATCACAATATTAGCTACCTACTATAATTTTTCACGGCAGGTTATAATGAGAAATACAACCACAATAATGCTGAGATATTTGCAAAACTCCGAACTGCAGCTGTCTGCGGTGAGGAACGAACGCGTTATTTCCCTTTCCGGAGCCTAACGTGTTGACCGCCACACCATGCGGGTCCTTCACTTTGCCTGTCTCTCAGCTAGTTCTATCGATTAGTGCCGTCAACAATCACCCATCAACGGGATTGATCAGGAGATCCCAAGTTGGCATTGAACCCAGTTAAGCTGAGGCTGCAGTTGAAATCACAATGCTAACTTTTTTATTTGCTGCCCACTATAATTTTTCTCTCAGCTAGTTCTATCATAGAAATCATCATATTTGTGATTGGATGAGGTTTCTCTAAGTTCGCCAAGTCTCTGTGGATGTTGCTTCTTAGCCGCCCAATCTATTTTGGAACTCATCAATTTTATTTGCTTAACCAGCTTTCGAAGATTGGCCCACACGAGTGCCAATTTGATTGAATTCTTTCGTGCAACTCATCTGTGATAAGTAAGTGGACGAATTATGTTGTGCATGTGCGTTTCGTCGGCAACTTCAATCAAGCACTACTTCAAAACGATGAAATTGCCAGCCATAATTTTTACGATAGTATGCGTAAAATCGCAAAATATTCGAGCTTTTGCTGGCAAATGCGCCATGTCAACAATGCAATGCAATGTCAACAATGCAGACGAGGTGCCATATTTGACGAGATCTGTGAAAAAAAACGCCAAGATTCACTACGATATTATATGGATGTGCTTTTTTCTCAGATTGGCAGTCATTGTGAAAATTATTGAGCAAAAGTAGCTTAGCTTGCAGTGCTCACTAATCTCTTAGGTGCCGTAGTTACATCTGCTCCTTAGCTTTCTAACCACCCTTTAAATTAAGTAACACATTTTTTTTTGTTTTATACGACCTGTCTTCACGTCTACTGTGCGGATCCCATCACTTCTCACATTCAACTCGTTTCCTCGCATCCGTTGCCCACGAATATCTTCCAACTTTTGCGTCTTACTTCAGTTGCTGCCTGAGAACTTTCATTTCATCTTAAATGTCGTGAATTGCTGATCGAGCAATTTTCCCTGGAGTACTGAGTTAGCAGGGCTGGAGCGTTTCCAATTGGATTGAAGAGAGTGATTTTTTCCCAGACAAGTCCGCTACCAATTTCCCGACCTCGGAGGGATGAGAGACTTGGTCTGGTCGAAGCAGAGTCAAACTAGCACCGTGCTCGTGATGAGGGACATCGCTACCACTGTGCTATCCGCCCCCATAGGTAACACATTGGTCACTGTATATCACTATGTAATACATGTCGTTTATTGCAAAGAAGAATATCTTGTCGGTAAAATCACCGTTAAATTTTAAGTTCTCTGTTATAAGAAAGAAGAGAAATTTTTAGCTCTTTCTTGTAAAATCCTTTGATTTGTAAAAAAAAACTTGGAACAGTGATTCGAAAAAACCAAAAAATTGAATGAAAAATAGAAAAGGAAAGTTAAACTCATATAGAACTTTAAATTTTTCCTATCCTTATCAATATCGCTGCAATGAGAAGCAGTTTTTTGGAATACATGTGAAAGCACGCAAGGATATGATATGATATCTTGTCCACAAATATCGACAAGATATCGCAAGGATAAGGTCAGATGTATGAAAAAAATCCTCTCTTTCACTCTATCATTTTTTTCTCATTTTTTCTACCCTTCTCTGAAACCCATTCATCTCAATTGATTAAATACGGTGGATACTTTACCTTAACGTATGGTTCAAACTTTTCTTCCTGGTAACAGAAACTGTAAATATTGAGTTACTCATTTAATTTGAATAGTTGAAGGGATAGTTTTCACGAAAAGTCGCGAAGAATCCACAATAGTTTCCATTTATCTGTTAATTTTCTAGTAAAGAAAGGCTTTTTTTTTAACACCTTAGCGACGAGTGACACCTGTAGGTGTCATAATGGTTTTGGGAGAGTGGCCGGCAAGACATCTACATTTCTCACTTTTTTTTCTGAGGATCACTTTAGCAATTAAGATTGTTTTTCTACACTTTTTGTTAGCAAAAATTAGCTTACAGCACAAATGTTCTGATGGGTTTTGGCCAGGAGCAAGAAACCATTTTCCCAACGAGTTCACTAACCAGCAATTTGAGCGCTAATCGACTATTTCAATTCTAATCGCTAAAATGAAGTATAGTAATCGTATAGATTGTGCAGATATGGAAAACACCGAAATGTAGACTCATAATTTGCAAAAGGCTTCCAAATGCTGGTAGTAATTTGTTTGTATGATGGACCATAATAAAAAAGAATAAAGCTCTCTGCGTTGATCAATCCCCTGAGGGGATGCGTCATGCATTCGACTTCATTAAGCATCATTGGAGGTGATTGAATGCATATCTGGCTTTTACAATAACTCGCGGTGGCCTACCGATGTATCGGGGCAATGTTCCTATCTTCCCAGACAAGTCTGGTACATTCCACGTGTATGTCGCAGTAGCGCCTGCAACCACTGCGCCACACGCGCCACGATTGAACAACAATAACATATAGTAAATAGCAACATAAATACCACTCATACCTATAGAACGATAGAGCAAAGTCGTCTCTACAATCACTCATGTTGATAACCCACGAAGTCCTCTAGTTATCGAAAAAATTATTGTTCATTTTCAGATAACCAAATCCACAGAGGCTGGAAATTAGGCGTCGTCCGCAACAAACCCGAGATTAAGCGTCGTCGCGAGAGTGTTAGGAAATATTTTTCTATTATAAATAAATGGCACCACATAAATCAAAGAACTTCTTTACGAATTTTTGCACTGAGATCCCTGCTATACGTAAGGGCGTGGATTAAATAAAGCACGTCATCCGTCGTCAGAATCAAATTTTACTGAGTGATTTCTTCTTATCGACTAACCAGACGACCATTTAGCCAAAAAATGGAAAAGATTACGAAGGATATGAGCATACGAAGGTAAAAAAAAAGAAATATATCTGGATGATGTCATTGTTTGCTGGAATTCTCAAGCCTAAACATCATAACTATTCCAAATTGCACAGTACAAGCGCAAGTGCAATCAAAGCGACAAAGAAGACATTGGCAGGCCTGTGGCATTGATTAATCTGGAATGGGTCATGTTTTCGTCCTGGTTAGTCACCTTAGAGGCCACGAATGTCTATATATGCTATAAGATCACTCATGGATGGCTATCATGTGTCAAGTCGGTTTTTTTCAAATTCTCCAAAACAGTCTGGTATAGCATCAATTTTCCGGCAGCATAGAGAACCGACAAAGATGAAGCTCTCGGAGTTGATCAATCCCTGAGGGATGCACCATGCGTTCGACTTCTTTAAGCATCAGGTGATTGGATGCATGTCTGGTGCTATCCTCCCAGACAGGTCTGTTACCCATTCGCCGCTTGGTGACCCTAGGGCACAGCCGACCACTGCTCTGTACGCATTCGGTAATACACATGGGGTCGTACTCTGCGCCACAGGCTCACCAAGCCCTCCATCCCTCCGGGGTCGGCAAATTGGTACCAGACTTGTCTGGGAGGATAGCAGCTCTGGCTCGATACATCGGTAGGCCACTACGACTCATTTTAAACCTTATATGCATTCATTCAGCTCCAGCGATGCTTAATGAAGTCGGATACATGACGCGTCTTTCGTGGAATGATCAGCGCCGTGAGCTTTATCCTCTTTTTTTATTTATAGAGGACCGAAAAGATAACCATGTAAATTGATCTCATCAGAAGTGCGTAGATATTATGATCAGCGAGAAGTCGAATCAACACTCTCATTCATGATCTAGCAACGTTTTATTTTAGTTGCCCCTGTAGGTTCTCGTGGATTTAGTTGTTTTGAGGGGAAGGTCAGAGTGTTCGTTTCGCTTGATATACGTCCGATGAGATGCGAAGACGAATGGCCGGCCACACACATAATATAGAAACCGAATCAACTCCCTTGAGACTAAGCGTTGAAAAGAAATGTGTAAAGAAGGGATGTTATCTAAAGAGAAAGAAGGAGTAGAGAAGAAGAAACAAACGGAAAATTGTTTGCTTTTTTTTCAGAGAAGAGGGGAAACAGAGAAATTGATTTATAAGGGTAGGAAAAGACGAAGAGAAAAGAAGTGTTCTGGACTGAGAAAATTGAAAATACTCATTCATGAAAAAATATTATGGTCAATCACATTTAGGCAATGAACCCTTAAAAAGTATAGGTGAAAGTTGATGGGTTATTGAATACAAGAGATAACTGGAGTTTCGAGTAATGTTAACTAAGAGATAAACCAAAAAAAATGACTACTTTCATTTTAGCCATTCCGATCACCAGAACAGCTTTCGAAAATCTCATAAAGACACCTCGTAAAAGGTTTGCATCCGAAAAAATTCTTCTTAAGAAAGGTCTTTTCTTCAAGGGACCTTAAAAAATGTTAGTGTTAAGTCAAAAATTAGAGCGAAAATATTGAGCACCAAATAGAAGGAGCAATTCCACTACATTTTTCTAAAGTCGCTTAATCCCAATACTGTTGTTGTCGGTAAAAGTAGGACCGTTTGGACAACTACCACATGAGATTGATACAGCTCAGGAAATAAGAAACTTCAGCTTTCTTGAGCAAAAAATAGTACCAGTAACAGTAATAGTACTAGTGACGTCTCTACGAACTTGCTGCTGTCGTTGGTGTCGTTGTCGTTCGGTGAATCAAAGCTGCTCTTATTCGCATCACTGGTCTTTGCTGATGAATTTGGCTTTCGTAACTCCGTAAGTAATGCCAATCTTTTCGTCTTCTGTAGTTAAGTAGTTAAGTAACAATAAATACGCTATAGTCATAATTTTTTAATACCGTATATTATTACCGTATACTGTACCTGTTCGCTTTTCATGGCAAGTTTCTTAGCTGCTCGGTAGATACCGTAATAAAGATAGAGCATAACGAATAATGTTGACCAGTAGTATGAGACGTACATTCCCATATTCAAATACGGATTCGTCATAAACTGCACATAGCATTCATCCTCTTTCAGCATTCGACCTTTGCCTGCAATTGCGTAGATTTTGAATCAAAAGTGTAGATCTCAACTGAATGAAGTTAGCTTAAAGGAAGCTTCCATCGGGAAAAATTGATTTTTAATGATGAGAAATATTCAAGTAAGGAATCTTCGTGGCAGTTCCTACCAAACTGATAAGGAGTTCGATATTCTCATTCCGAGGCACAGCTTGTTGAAATAAAGCAGTGCCTTATAATCATTTTAATTCTAACAACATCAGAGTGACTAGCGGCATAGCGATAACGAACTAGGAAAGTCCGAGCACGCTTTCTGAGATTCCAGCGCTAATAGGAGGGATTTCGAGGCAGCTACTATTTGTGCTTACGACTTCGCTCTCAAGTTGCGGGCAGTCATTATGCGCTGGCCAGTAACTACCGTAATTGTCTTGGAAATCAGACGAACTCAAGGATCGGGTATGCTTTTAACTCGTATTTGTTCAATTAGACGGATCTAGTCAGTGGTTGGAGGCGGTTTGCAATAAACTCGATGTCGTTTTTTTTCGACTCCACGACGCGGCCAAACCAAGCATTTCATCCCATCGTATTCGGAAAATTGGTACAATACTTTTCAGGTATGAGAAAAACATTAAAGTCAATCGCTTGTGAATGTTCAACGACGAGCGCTTAAGGTATTGGTAAATGTCCGGATTGTCCTGCGCACTTTGAGTCCGGCAAAAACGAGGACCAAGAAGAACATGAAATTCTATCTGATTTTTTTCCTAGAAAATAATCTCTATAGCTACTCTAAAAAGTGCAAGAAGTTAACTATCAGTAGACTCAGCCCTCACCATAGATAGAGCTATACCTATAAGCTCTGAATTTTCTTCAGAACAGCAAAAGCGCGGTTCATCTGACCATGAAAGAATCTATGGTGATGAGCAATAGTTAAGACGAGTATCAAATCTCAGGATAATTTTTGTTCTACACGTACCAGCGTGGGTGCTTCCATTGCGAATCTGGTGATGTAACCTAAGAAAAATCGGAATGCATTACTTGAAAGGCCATGATAAGTAACTTTCAATAAAACTCCAACTGAGAAAAGTGTTAGAATTAAGAAAAAAAACAACAATTAACATTCAACAACAAAATAACTTGGTATCGCTTCCAGCCGTAGTGCGCCACGAACATTAATTCCTGTGGATAATTAAGACCCGATTGAGATATTTATGGGTGGAAAGTCGTGGACTAATGCCGACCTTAACATCTTCCATTGCCTTCGCCTATTTTTCAAGCTTCGACAGAGATAAGATCTAAGTGATTCATACAGATTAGGAAAATTCTGCCGGAAGATTCATGCCTAGTAGGACATCATTTTTTTAGCGGCCTTAATTCCAAAAAGGTTTGAGGAACGCGACACGCAGAATTATGGATTGGAATGGGATAAATAAGGCGAGAAGCCACTTAGGTTAAACACGATATTTGAAATCATTCATGGTAATTCATCACCCTAGTAATCTTTTTGACGCAGGATTCTATCTGCACAAAGAACCTTCATAAATTAGAGATTTTGCAAAACCGATTTGTTACTATTCAAGGTCCACTGGATTGGAAAATTGCCTCCTTCGAGGAAGGCTAATATTTTATGGAAGGAAAAGAAAGCAGGAGTGGAAACGAAATGAGATTGCTAGGAGGTTTCCTCCATAAGGCCAGAAATAGGAATTTGTGTCCTTAATTCATGCCTTTTTGGGAAAGCGAATCTAGCGAAAACATCGAAAGTGGCATATTCAATACGTTCATTGCAATCTCAAGAAAGCCCATAAAGCTTATATGTTAGAATTCGCAAATACATCCTGATTAATCTCAACCTTTTTATTTGCTGCCTATTCTTTTTTAATGGCAGGGTATGTTGCGAAATACAACTTATATAATGCTGAGATATTTGCAAAACTCCGGACCACAGGTGTCTGCGGTGGGGGAACGAACGCGCTATTGTCCTTTCCGGGAGGGTAACGCGTTCACCACCACACCATGCGGTTCCTTCGTTTCGCCTGTCTCTCAGCTAGTTCTGTCGATCACTTGCCATCAGCAATCATCCGTCAATGGGATTGATCCGAGGAGCCCAAATTGATGAAACTAGCTGAGAGACAGGCGAAACGAAGGACCCACATGGTGTGGTGGTGAACGCGTTACTCCCCGGAAAGGACAGTAGCGCTTATTTCGAGAAACCTTTGAGATCAAACGGCAATGTGGAACTGTACGAACCGGAAGTAATAAGCAAATCACCTTCGACCTTGCAAAAATAAAATTCTGAAGAAAAACTGTAACAGAACCCTTAAGGAGCGAAGGTTACTATTATTGGTTGTAGATGCAGAGAATCGAATGGGCAAGATCACTGTCTTCCGGAACCCTGCCAATCAGAAGGTCGTCACGAAAATGACATATTTCCAGATATCGGATGTCGCTGAATCGAAAAAAAGTGGAGGGCTTCCACAACTCCTGCCTACAGCACTTGCTTCGTGACAACTACGCTAACATCCATCTTCATCATGTCGAGCAAAGGGATATATAGTCCTAGCTGTCCTATCACAAATGAAAAAGTTCATAATTCTTTGACGAAGCTACTGGTTTCAGATCTTAGAGCTACTGATTCAGGCAAGATTGTATACGAACATCTGAAGGACCTGCCGCTAGTCCTCATCAACAATCGGCTGTGCGAAAGTCCCATTTAATGCAATCTATCAGAATCGCGTTTTTGCACAAGAGCCAAAAAACGATATAAGAGGTTCTCGCCTAATCTTTAATAGTTATCGTTGTCATCTCAAGAAAATTAGCAAAAAAATTTGTTGAAAGACAGCTACTCAAGCATACAGGGCTTGAAAAATCATTCAAAACGCTTGATCATATGCCCACAGTGAAGGAAATTAATTGCTGAATTGTGGAAAAAACATTGAAGCATTCAAAATCAACAGAGAATGGTTTCTGAATGTTCCAGAGGAGACAATAACTCTATCCTCAATCCTCAAACATTTGAAAAAAATTACGGACACGTTGAAGAATTTGAACGATGTCCCGCACCAGATTCAGGTTTCATAACTACTTCCCCTAAATTTTTTTTACGAACGTGATCCTGGATGCGATTCTAATAGGGTGCGGGCGACTCTTGCTCGGCTTACAAAGCTTACTACGTGGGGGAATTAGTACCAGACCTGTTTGGGGCAGGCTCATTCTCTATCCACATGAGGCCTCTCTAGAGCGGTTATCCCTGGAACACGGAATGAATCGACTCGATCAGCAAGACAATCGTTAAAAAAAAAGTAGGGAATCTTTGGGCAGAAGTCGGACAAGTATGCAAAGGGTTTAAAAACCTTGCTGGATGATGGATGTGAGGAAACGAATCGAATTGAAGAACTGCTGAGAGATGTTAAGACGAGTCTTGTAAAACAAGTAAATAAATAGAAATGTGATCCTGAATTCGGCTGAACATCATGATTGCTGATGGGCAACCGACGCAGGCACAACCATCTTACATCTCATAGGTAAATTGGCAACTAATTTAGCGACTATTTAAAAAATAGAGTACAGTTGGTCGACAGAGCAGAGGAACTGAACTGTAGAACAATCAAGCGCAACCGTAAACTCACTATACTGTTCTATACACGGTCACTTTTACCTAACAGTAATCCCGGTAGGTTGAAAACTGTTCTATTCGTTTAACAGACTAATCTGCTTTGGTAATAGAGGCTTGTTTCTAAGAATTTCTGAACAGCTAATTGTTTGTTGCTGTATGCCACTGGATACTTGTTAAAACAACGGTAAAATTAGGGGAAAAGAAAGAACTATACACACGTCCACTCACCCGTAAACGTTCCATACCCGAATATTGATAATGAGAATAATATACTGGGAACCTGAAATAGAAAACAAAAAACAACGAAAGACAAAAACAACAAACAACGAACAAAAACAGAATTACATCTTCAATGATGCTGAGATATTTGCAAAACTTGGGTCCCAGACCGGATTCGCACAACCGATTACATACTCACTTGTAACCCACTGCAGCAAATAGCTCCTTGTTTTGCCTTTCTCTTAGCCAGTTTTTACCCTAATATCTCAGCATCGTTCTGCTTGTATTTCACACAGAACCCTGCCGTGAAGAAATAATAGGCAGCAAATAAAAAAGTTAGACCTTGTGGACTATAACTACAATTCAAGTGTTCAACGAGTTTATGTTACATCTGTAGAAGTACGTGGGACGTTCTCGGAAGCGATGCTTCTCCTAGGATGCAGTAGTATCCGGGAAATCAAGGTGGTATATTTGCTGGGGTCGCATGACTTATAGCTTTCGCAGATGCTTACGGCAACCGTGGGTATGTACGTAGGTGTCCTTATGTGTGTGCGGATTGTGCACGGTACGATTTCACTGCGAAAAACCGAAATTAATTGGTCGGCAAGCCCCATAGGAGGAGCTCCAGGAAATCATGTCCCATTTATAGGCACCCCTTCTATTCAGCCGTCTGGAATTTGAGGAATTTCGAAGAAGCTGTATAGAAGAATACCAACTTTCACGACGAAGCTAAGCTCAGCAAGCTACCCGTGGTTAATCTTCATGCAAAAGCAACAAAAATAAGGTGCCCCATGCAATTGATGGAAGTGGATGCTTCTCATGTTTAATGACTGACCCAAGCCCATTGCACAGTTCTGACCCGCGACAGAGTTGGAAATGGTTTTAATGATGGTGGTCCAAGCTAGTCAATACCTCATGATAGAATCAATAATATGATCCCAATTGGCAGAAACAGTTTAATATCGTTATAAAAAAACAACAGCGTATCTGCTACTCCATTTGTGGTAAAGCAGACGAAGAATCAACAGTATATTCACGGAGATAAGTAAACTCGTTCCAATAACTGATTTTTTTCTTGTAAGTTATAACGTGAAGAAAACAGATTTTCTGCCATTTTGTAGGCAGACCATTTTGTAGGCAGCTACAACACCTATGATGAGTGAGCTTTCGAATTTTATGCAGGAAGTGTCGCAAAAGAACTTGGTACGCTAAAAGAAAGAACCAGAAATAACTTTAATGATGCTGAGATATTTGCAAAACTCCGGACCGCAGGTGTCTACGGTGGGGAACGAACGCGCTATTGTCTTTTCCGGGGAGTAGCGCGCTCACCACCACACCATGCGGGTCCTTTGTTTCACCGGTCTCTCAGCTAGTTCTATTGATCTTTTGCCATCAGCAATCACCCGTCAGCGGGATTGATTTCAGTTATATTTCGCAATATATGCCCTGCCGTTAAAAAAGAGTAGGCAGTAAATAATAAGCTAAAACCACAAATAAAATGCATAGAATTCAATGCGCAAGATCGAAAATCGATCTAGTCGCTTTCTTTTCCCAAAGAGTTCAAAACTTGATAGTGAACTTCTAGAAAGTGATAATAACACTTACAATCCATATAACGGCAATGATTAACATAACCCGTTGTGATGTACGCCAATTACGGTAAGTGGCCGGATGCTTCACAGAACAATATCTGAAATGGCAGCATAGATTGTACTCTATCCGAAGTAATATTAGTATCATTATTACAACGCTAACCTTTTTATTTACTGCCTATCATAATTTTTCACAACAGGGTATTATGTGTGATACAACCACAATAGGGACGCGTGTGGCGTAGTGGTCGGAGGCGCCCTGCAACACACGTGGAATCGATCCCCGCACCCATGGCTCACCAAACCTTCCATCTCTCCGGGGCTCGGCAAACTGGTACCAGACTTGTCTGGGAAGATAGTAGCACTGACTCGACACATCGGCACCCAGAGTCATTATAAAGGCCAGATATGCATTCAATTACTTCCAACGATTCTTAATGATGTCGAACGCATGGCGCATCCCTCCGTGATTGATAAACGCCGAGAGCTTTTTAGCTTTTATTGTAAGAGTAGGTAAAGCAAAGCAAAGTACGGTGGTTTCAGACTTATATAAAAAATCTACGATTAACAAAAGGTGAAGTAATAGTAGGTGTAATACTGAAAGCATGTACGCCATTAAACATCATACGTTCAGATTGTAACGAGACCCCAATCAATACCCTATCCCTTGCATGGCGACAGTAATCTATCCAGCCCTGGTTTGTGCTTGCTTAAATATTTTGTAATTCACTTACCTATCAACAGTAATGCCAAGTACTGTATAGATGGATGCAAGACAGACGATGTAATCGACGGAAAGCCATAAATCGCATAGAAAAGCACCGAATGCCCAACGATTATCGTGTAAGAAGAAATGCGTGTACACCGGTATACCTTCCAATCCAATCACCTAGAAAAAAGAAACTCTCGATATTCAATTATGACGCTTCATTTAGCTGAAGAATTTCGATTAACCCTGCAATGAATGCCATAGGTCGTCATTGTTATTTCTTGTCGTTTAGCACAAAGACAAACACTCGACTTTGATATAAAAGTCACTATCCTCGCACAGGATGCCCAAACATCAACGTGCAAAATTCTTGAGGCTTTTTGGATAAATCCCAGGAACTCTACAATGAGTAGCAGGGAAGAATGCCCAGAGGTCACACATGACCTGACCCCGTACCATCGCATCAACTTTTGATGTGGGGTGGCGTAGTCAGTCACTAACGATATGCAACTGTAATCAGCTGTTCTAATCTTCCTCAGTGGAAGGCACGTAAAAAACGGTGGATTTTTCGAGAAGCTGTTGGTTTTGTGATTCCCACATAGATTTTCACCTTCCTTCTGTGTTATCGAAGCGTTTGGCTTTGTAAATTGTGTATCAAAATAACCTTCCAAGCTCTAAAGAAGGCGATGTTGCCGAGACGTCAGCTAAGATTGTGTTGTATGTGTTTTTGCACGAAAGTAAACGTATGCTCTATGACAACCTTACGATTGCTGAGACAGAAAACAACGCATTTATAACCATTGTTTGTTTTCAAAAAAACCAGCAAGTCCATAAAGGCTGAAAATTAGGCGTCGCTCACTCCACAACAGACTCGAGGTTATGCGTTGTCGCGAGTGTTAAATAAGATTTGGAATATGATGGAATATTCCAGGCTATTTAGAACTTGAACTTGTTTCTATGTTTATTACACAAAGCACTTTTTCGCAAGCATTTCATTTTTTCCTTTCTATCAAATCAAGTTGGTTAAAATACTTTGCAACTTAATCAATAACTATGAAAAACGCCTTCCATTAACATGAAAGAAATCTCGTCTACTAAGAAAACCTTAAAAAATTAAGAATATAATTACATTGAAAGCAAAGAAAAAACGCGCCCAAATTATAAAACGACGAAAATTCTACTAAATGGAGTCAACAATTATTGTAAGAGTAAGGGTAATTATAGTGTTATAGTAATAAGAGCACGTATAGCTCATTGCTTAAGTGCTTGCAATGCATACAATATCGTCGGTTGGATCTGGTACCCCGTGACACACCAAATTCCCCTTCCCTCCGAGTTTGGCGAATTGATCCTGGACATGTCTGGGAGGGAGGATAGAATTCACGGAGTTGATAGATCGGATAGGTCTCTGAAAGTCGTTGTTTGTGCTAAATATGAATTTAACCGCCCCCTATGATTCTACGAATTGGGTCGAATGCACAACGTAACCCCCAAAGGATTAATCGAAACCGAACGCTTTATTTTTTACCTCCACTCTCCGTAGTGCTAAAAAAAACGCTGACAAATGAACAACAAATGAAAGATACATCATCCAATCCTCATTCTTTCGGATTCTTTTTTTGTTTTCTTTCGTTTTCTATGTCATTAGAAGTGCTTTGTGGACTTTCAACTTGTCGGAGTGATGCTCTTCCATTCGATGAAATATTTAACAACCACTTTTTCTTCAATCGTCTGGCATTGGTCAAGTTTGCCTCGTTGCCAATTATCCATGAAAGTGAAACATTTCTCACATGCCATCTTAAGGAAAGAATCTCTGTTTTGAACAGAAACAAACAATGCAGAAATGAATTTCTTCTTTACTCGAAGATTCTCTGATATAATGAGAACCACAAGTTTAAGTAAAGAAAATTTGGATAGAAACAACTGATTAGATAATAGAGTATACTTAAAACTTAGTACACAGTGGATTATGGGGACAATTGTGACTAACGTAGAGTTCTCTTCGTCAAATCGTTGCCTGTTGGTAGGTCATGGGAATCGCTCCGGTTCTGGAGGAACACTAGGGTCGTCCTAGGCGAATTTAGGGCAGTAAACCTGCTTTTAAATCTGCAGGGACTGTAACTGCCTGCGGTGAAGACTTTGGAACGCTCTGTGAGGTCGAATTTGGACTGAGAGGAGAACCAGATGCAGTTAGCACTTACCACGCCAGTTGGACAGGAAGACATGACAGTTCGTCAAGTTGCAGGCCAACTCACATCATTATCACGTGTATAATCTTGACCAAATATTTCAATCTAAAATCTTTTACGTTCTAAAGCAAACTACCATTCAGATCCAGAAGTCTAGTTGAGGTATCTTTCAAGATGTTGTTCCTTATTCATAGAGCACATTAGTTTGCAGAGCTAGCCTGCAAATTACATTTGCCAGAAAATCGTTAGTCACTGAAGAACTCGAATGAACACTAATAAAGCATTCATTTGTGCCCATTTGTTTGAGCTAGCCTTTTTCCTAGTTTTCGTTTACTTAAAAGGCACGAATTGCCTCGCAAGTTATAATACAAAACCCTTAATTTTCTACTGTTTTTGGTGAACAGTCGGTCATGGTCAGTCATTAGGCTTCATCATGCCACAGTTTTAGTCCTTGTTGGTGTTGTGGATGAAAAAATTTGAACTTCGCTTACAACAGGGTAATTCAAATTGAGCTTACGACTATATGTTTTACGTAAACATAATTGGAGTTCCCCAGCCACGACGAATGAATGCATGGACTGGATGTAGAAAATCCAAATAATAGGACCAAAAGGTTGATTGCCCAAAGTTCTTATTTCCAGTAATGTTAACATATCGGGTACGAGGGCTTGGAAACGTCGAATTCAGTGCACATAATTGAATTCGCACTAAATGCAATCAAATAATTTAGCACAATCCCCGGCTATAATACCTCCGTATGGTTGGTTTTTTTTCCTTTATTTTCGTAACGTAGTCTAGCCAGCATGTGTGAGAAAACGTTGTATATGTTACAATGTAATCCGTGTAATTGCTTATTGTCAATGCTGCTACTTTGTTAATGATGAAAGCAAACGAGAACTACATAGAATAGGGGTTATTTGAGCTCCAAAGTCAAGACGGATAAATTGTACTCGGGAATTGTACGAATGAGATTTTCTCCCATGGCTTAACATCTTTACCCTCACTCAAACAGATTAAGTTCGACATCTCTGCTGGGAAGCTCAGTTAAGAAATTGAGTGGAGACTTTGTTAAACGATAGCCCCTGCAATCGGGACACCTTTTACTCAAGAACAACAAAAATTGGCCATTGTGCATAAAGTGTGATGATTTCGTTTTCTGTCAATTAGGAGGGAATCCAATGAGAAGTTGTGATGGTACGAGGCGGCGATTACTCGATGTTTACGAATATCCGCTAGCGTTCGACAAGTGGTGCTACAAGTGACACGAAAATCCTTTTAGCAAAATCCAGCTCTAGAATGGGACCTTTGTTATATGCTCAAAGATGAGCTTGCCTGCAGAACACCTAACATAAAACGGCAAAAAATGCAAAAATATTAGTGCTCTAAAGACTGCATCTGCTTAATTATACGAATGGATAGAGAGCGCCTTCAGCATGAAATATCTTATTCTAACATACGGTAACTGATTAGGTTAAGGAATGCCTGAGTTCCCATTTAAACAAAGAAAGAAAAAGGCTGCAGATTTGGGTAATTTGCATCTTCATTCAGATTGGCCTCCGTATTCTCATTACGAAAGTGAATGTGGACTCTTCCTATAGAACAATTTTTGGACGCTACATTGCTGGCTGGACCTCCAAAGTCTATTTTTGAATCAGAATGTTGTCCGTAAGCACGTTTTTGGTGATAAAAAAGGATTGGGCTTCTTACAAAACGAATAACAGCAGACTTTGAGTATCTCTTGAACGAACACAAACATCTCAGGTATCTTTAATATTAACGAGAGAATGCTAACTCTTTTAATTACGCCTACTATTATTTTTAGATAAGATAGAGATTGAGATAGAAGCAATCATGGAAGCCCTTGATAGTCAAGGAGTCCCTACTCAGTACATAAAGATTCTTTGTGAGCTGTACAAAAATTTCACAACCAAATCACCATTCTACGACCGTATTATCATTGACGTCAAAAGAGGAGTTAGGCAGGGCGATACCATCTCGCCAAAATTATTTACCGCCACCCTTCAGAACGTCGTGCGAGCATTGGAATGGGATAATATGGGAGTGAAAATCGACGATCGGCAGTTACATCATCTTACGTTTGCTGATTACATCGTCCTTATAACACCAAACATTAGCAAAGCGGAACGTATGCTTGCCGACTTTGATAAAGCCTGTGGAAAGATTGGTCTTCCACTAAATCTCACAAAACGATGCTCATGAAGAGCGGATTGGTTTCGCATGCGCCCATTCATGCTCATCGGAACGAATACCTCCGAATGCTCCAGTTATATCTATCTAGGTCGGGAAACCAATATGATGAACGACTTAGCTCCAGAGCTGAGCAGAAGGAAACGAGCGGCTTGGGCTGCTTTCAAGAGCATCGAGGATGTAGTGAAGAAAACAAGGAACACCCGACTCCGTGCCCACCTTTTCGACTTAACGGTACTTCCTGCCCTAACGTATGCGTCAGAAACCTGGTCGCTCCGTAAGCAGGATGAAAGATCACTCAGCGTTATCGAACGCGCGGTCGAAAGGGCGATGTTAGGAGTATCCCGTTTCGCACAAGTAAGAGATGGGATCCGAAGCTCCGACCTGCTTCAACGATCAGAAATCAAAGATGCCATTCTATACGCCAAACAGTCGAAGATAAGGTGGGCCGGACACGTAATGCGTATGAATGACAACCGATGGACAGGAGCCGTTAGTGACTGGATTCCTCGGGATGTCAACGTAGTGCAGGGAAGACACCGACTCGATGGTCAGAGTTCTTCACGAAAAGCCTAGAAGAAAGATGTGATACTCAACAAGTTCCTAGGGCAAGCAGAACCCACTGGACTACTCTTGCACGCGACAGGGGAAAAATGGAAGATTTACTTACGCCCGCTCGAATCACTCGGCGATCAACGGGATTACAGCTGTTACAGGTGATTAATTTTCAAGACAGGGTATGGTGTGGAACACAACCGTTATGATTCTGGGATATTTGGAAACTTGGGCTTGAGCCCCCGGAAAGGATAACCGCAGTTTGTTCTAGCCTTGGTGCAAGTTCTGCAAATATCTCAGCATCGTGGTGGTCACACTTCACTAATGAGTAATGGAACACATGATCAAATCTTCTTCACGACTTTTTGCGAACCTCAGTGCATTTTCCATGCGGTTTTTTGCCTCGCAATCGCCACCCATATAGTGGATAAATTCAAGCATGGTGGCGGATGCGAGTCTCAAACCGCAATCTGCAAAAAGTCGATAGGTCTGCACGGCCTTCGACCCCGTCCCCTCGCGAACCAATCTTGTCCTATCTATCCAAGGTTGGGAATTTGGTGCCTTGTCTTGGACCACATTGCACCCCTCCAATCCAGAAGAGATTGTGCCTGGATGGAAGGAAAATCTTGGAACATCCTACTCCATCTATACCAGGATTCCATGGACAATCGACTTGAGTAGCATTCAACGACATCCATAAAGAATGCAAAGTCCTCAACCAAGTGCTGAACCCATGGGCAAACCTGAAGACCATCGTGGTTGATAGATACCAGAAAATGAATCGAATGGAAAAAGTTACAGGGTCGACACAATGGGTGATATCCGGTCACGTTAAATAAAGTACGAAAGAGGGAATTGGTAGCATATAAGTGTGGATAGCGCAGTGGCACAGATGTCGTTCAATAATATGCGTGGCTTTGCACCATAGGATAGAAAACTTGTACTAGATTTGTTTGATTGTTATTTGTTAACTCAGCCCCACAGAAGGTGGTGAAAATCCCAGCACAGCTATGTCGGGATTCCAAGGGAAATCAACTCGACCAGCATTCAAAGTGGACCAAAGTGGAACATTCATAAGGAAGACCAAAGTGCTCAAATGGCACTCGAACCCACACGCGAACCCGACGTCTTTCGTGGTTAATGGAGGAAGCGAACTGAATAGAAGAACTAATGGAACTCTCACAGCATGCGAATTTGGGTTGTACGAAGAGGTTATTTTGTTTATTAAAAAAAACAAATACAGGTAGCAAAAAGAGTGACCTATAGACATATAAAAGTGATTTCATTTACGTGGTGCATTTTTAAGACTAAAAAAGAGAATAGGTCCTTAGGAAAGCAAAAAATCAGTACCGTACTTAATTGCCGGACGACTACGGTATCACCCTTTTGATATTTGTGTTCTACGAACAAATCATTTCCCATTGCGGCAGCAAATTTTAACACCGAATTAAAACTGGGATAAATTTCTCGCTTCTATGTCTTCCATTTCCTCTATCTCGATCATCTTCATCTGTTTTATCCTTCATACTTTATAGAGGACTAGGACCTTAAACTCTATTTCTTCCCCATTGGAGAACATTCGCAAGCAATCCTCGTTCGTAATTCACTAAACTTCTCGAAATAGCAAGCATTTACTCGGTTATTTTTTAGCTGGCCCGTTTGTCAGTGCTTTACGAAAGTAATTGCTTGCCTTTCTGTGTGGTTTGTCGAAGGTGCCCACTAGCTATTCAAATCTGTCATGTGAGTGAGCTAACAAAAAATCGATTGATAGGTCAGTTATCATCCGCCAGATCAGAAAAGGCTGGTAGATCAACTATAGCCGATCGATAGGGAGTTCTTACAGTAATGGCGGTATCCTTCTTTAGATTGGTTAGGCGTGTATTTTATGGTCGAAGGTTAAAGCGTAATCATGAATATTCCAGGAATTCTCGTAAATGAGTGCACTCTCTTAAGGGTTTATCATAACTCTGAAAGTCTTAAGTTAATAATTTAGCCTAAATGAGGGTAACAATCGTTGTCGATTCATGTAAAGAAAAAAGGCTACACTCAAAAATTTCCTACTCATGATGGAAATGAGAGCTTTGATGGATGAAAAATGAATGTACAACTAAGAGAATTAAGTAGATTCACTATACATCATTCTTTTCTGGAACTAAGGACCTATTCTCACAGGGAAAAATTTATGCGCGTCACTTGTTCCTTTTTTTTTCTCGCGATGAAAGGAATGATCTAGTGTTTCTTTCTCACTGGAAAGTTTTCTCTAAGTGAAGCCTTTCTTTCCGCCTTACAAAGCTGTACTTCTTTGAACGAGTTCATATTTTTTAATAAGGAAAACAAACTGATTGTTGCGAGAGTACAACACTCGATATTCGCCAGAACCACGAAAGCCGGCTCCCATCCTGAGCTGCCGCAGCTTTCCCATCCAAATCGAATTTACTCCGGTGAATCTGATCACCAACTGCTCCTTCTGCTACTGCTGTAAGTCATCCGACTTACGCAATTCGCCAATAAAAAGTAATAGCGGAGAAGATGTTTGAATGATAACCCAATATTTACATTATATTCTAGTAATCATATCATTCTGTCTATGAGATGTTTTCTTATGAGGCTGAAAATGCGAGCAAAAGTTGAAGAATCGAACGGAAGTATAAACGATACATATCGATCGAAACAATTTGGCACTAATCGGGTTGCTCAGAATCCCTTACACTTGTACATTTTTACACATTTTTCGAACGTAGACGAGAAACTCGTACGCAGATTGTAACGTTCACATATCGAAACCTATAAAAAGTGTACCTATCTCCAAAAACAATCAAACTCTGTGAAAAACTATGAACATAAGCAGGGTAAGGTTTCGCTTTAATGATTTGCTTGTATTATCGATTTTCATAGTTGTTAGAATTCATGTGCAGGAGCGGACGAGTTAACGCATGTCAGCGCAGAGAAATGTCTATCCTAAAGTCTATTGTTGCTGAAAATGCATCAGGATGTGGATAATTCCAGCTTAGACGGTTCGTGTTTTCAATCGGGAAAGTTTCGTTTACCATTATGCAGTAGCATATGATCGACAACCGATGGACAAGAGCCGTTAGTGACTGGATTCTTCGGGATGTTAAACGCACTGTACGAAGATCATCGACCTGATGGTCAGAGTTCTTCACGAAAAGCCTAGAAGAAATATATGATGCTCAACGAGTATCTAGAGTAAGCAGAACCCGCTGGGCTACTCTTGCATGCGGTAGGGAAAAACGGAAGATTTACTGGCGCCCTCTCGAGTCACTCAACGATCAACGGGACTACAGGTGATACAGGTGATATAGGTGGTGTTTTTTGCAGGTGATTCCAGAACCAATATCGTCGAACAACTCCTAAATTAAGAAGACGCCGAGACAGTACAAATTTTTTTTTCTGCAACTTTCAATATCACTACAGTTTTTTCTGCTCGCTTTTGAACGAAATGCTTTAGACGTACCAGTCTAAGAAAGTTGTTACTCCGTCGCATCTTGAAGTTAGCACGTTGTAATAAAATATTAACCATCTGTGACACTTTGAAACTACAAAGGTAACATTTAGTTGGATGAAATCGAAAAATAAAGGCGTAAGATATCCGTGACACCTACGAATAGATAAGTACCTATATTAACGATTTTGCTAAAGTGTCCTGCAGGCTGAGAGATAATGTAACTGGTCTTGAACAAAACAAAAATAAATGAGAAATTCTAGCGCGAAACGATGTGACCAATGAACCAACTACTTTAGAGCTATATGCATGTGGTAACGTTCAGTATTTTATCTTACAACAGCGTCCTTTGTAATCACTACCGGTAACGAATTGGCTACCGTAGTCCAAAAGGATGATGGCAGCTCACAAACTACAGTAAGAAAACTGTTTACTGTGTGCAGTAGATTCTTAGGTGTGATTAGGCTTTTAAATTGGTGTTGTAGCCTACGAAATTCCTTGCTTGAGCTTAGAAGATTTCACTCTATGATTACCACCTGTTTCTCCATGATTGATTGAGTTGAGCACTTAATGAAAACTACTCTGAAGCAATTTAACAGCTCAGTCTAACATATTCATTGATGAGCATAATCGAAAAGAAGCAAATGGATAGACAATCAGTATGAATCCTATCTTTCCGTCTTTTTGAGAAACAATGGTCTCAACCTTTCGCCCTCAAGTTTTGTTCCAATTTATTTGAAAATTTTACTTCTAAAAGATCACTAAGTAGAAAAAAGCGGTCACAGCAATACAGTTAATACATAAATAAATAACGTAGAATTAACCACATTGGTGCTGGGATATTTGCAAAACTCCGGACCGCAGGTGTCTTCGGTGGGGAACGAATGCGCTATTACCCTTTCCGGGGGCTAACGCGTCCACCATCACACCATGCGGTTCACTTAAGAACAATAAATATTAATAGTGACAGGAAATAGGAATAAATATGAGCCAGATATAACTCATGAAATCGTTGATATATTAAGAATTGTGTAATTTGATGCGGACGTAAACATTTATTCTTATAAAGTTCAATGGATACGGATCGATTATCGACTGTGGCAATTTCAAATGGAACAGGAAGACAAGTGAAAAATAGGTTGTTTGCTATCAAACGTTGAAATACACAATCTACAATACTTTTCAAATGTTTTGTAGTTCTCAGCATCATTGTGGTTCAGTCACGCATAATAACTTGCCATGGAAAGTTGTAATAGGCAGTAAATAAAAAGTTAACATTGTGGTTTAGACTACAACCTTAGCTTAACTGGGTTCGTTGCCGATTCTGGCTCCCTAGATCAATCTCGTTGACGAGTGATTGCTTATGGCCCGATCGATAGAACTAGCTGTTTTGCTATGAATAAAAGGCAAATTAAAAAACCGAACAAATAAGACAAAAATAACTGTTTGCTTAATTGAAGGTTCGCCTTCGATTTCTGAGTAAGGGGTTATTTTTAATAAAAAAAAGATGTGAGAACTGTCGTACCTCCTCTAGTAATTTCGTTTTCTCAAACAAAGGAACCTACATCTTTAATAAGCGATTTATATGGATGTATCAATTCTTAATTAACTAAGCAGAACAAAAAAGAAAAGTCTTTTCATTTATGAGCATAATACTCAGTCTTTCCGAGGAATCGATATGTATCTTTTACGAATGAAACATTAGCGTCGACTTTACACAGCGAAATCGGCAACCGTTACTGATTTATGTGATTTTTTTTCATCTATATTTTAGGAAATGATTGACCCAACATTCCTGGTTTTTAAGAAGAGCTTTCCAGTTAGCGGGGTGATTTGGTTACGGTTTTTTTCTTTTTCCAGAGGGTTTCTCTGTGGCGAAACTGAGCCAGGAAATTCCTAGGTCCTGCTCATAGTGAAGTCACCAGAGGCATTTCTGGATCGATTACGATGCTACTGGGCTAATGTTAGAGGGTTTCTGGATAATGACGATGAGTCGGTTTTAGGATTTGCGACCCATTTCGGAGTAAGAAACTCTTATAGACTTACCCAAAGCTGGTTTATGAATGACTTTCGCTATGAAAACATGTTAAAGTGCTATTGTTTACTAATTATGAGAAACAGAGCTTTCGTTTGTGCCGAGTTTCTTTTTCGTTTATCATCGTAGTGATTGACATTGTTAATACCACACGTAAGAGTTCCCAGTACATAGAAAAATTCCCCCTTCATTTTCTTGTCACTCCATCCCTTCACTCAGACCTTATGATTGAAACTCAGTTGCAGATTGTTCGGCTTATTCCTACTCCGAATTGATTTGACCGGCAAAGAACTCTCGCTTTTCAGCCCAACATATTCACAATCATCAATCTTCAGAGATCTTTTAAGCCAGGCATTCTTTTGCGAGAAGATTTTTTCAACGGCAGCGTTCGGCATCATCGACGAAGTGGCTCTACGCATCAAATCCCCTCCGTTCGAGCACTGAACAGCAGAAATCAAAAACGAAAGAAAAAGAACATCTCTTGAAACGGCTCTAAAGTGAAATTCAGTTCTTCTAAACAAAACTAATGAGAACGACAAGTATGTGAAAACTACGAAGAAAGTATGATTATTGATCGGAGTGGGTTTCCTTTCCTGGGATGTCTACTGTAACAATGCGCAGTCTTTAGAAGATAGGCGACGTATTAAATATACATACATTAAAATATGAATCGATATAAACAAAAAATAAGCCACGCCCCGGATTTTTTTTGTTCTGTCGTGTCCCATATTACGAAAGATAAGATGTACTTCAAGTAGAGAAAGCCTAACAATTTGTGACATTAGAAGGATTCATCCTTGCGATTTCCTCGCACAATTTCACTAAAACCCACTCCAAAATTAGTTCATCGCTAAGTTTTTCACTAAGTATAATCTAGTAAAACATCGGCGGAGAAGTTGTGATCCGTCACTCCGAAGCACAATATTTCTTTTTTTTTCGCCGTGGCCTTAAGGAACGTCGTCACCAGGCAACGAAAGGAGACGAACTCGTAGAGAACGTTTGTGGTGTAATGCGTATGCATTAGCAATGATATGTCTAGAAACTCTTCAGACTCGCTTACTAACTCAGTCACTTCCGTTCTCTCTCTCATCCTCGCCCTCAGTGGCTCTCTCGCCCTCTTTCTCTCTGTATAACTTCCTCTCTGTGTTTTCCCTCTATTGCACATCGCTCACTCACCGTAGCACCCACTCCTTAATTTCAGGAAAGCCAAGATGTATGGCTTTTTTAATAGCCCAAGATATCCAGCAATTTGCATAGTATAGTAAAATTAATGCGCGTCTAGCGTAGTGATTAGAGGTGCATTGCAATACACACAGCGTCGTTGGTTCGGTCATGCCTACCGGTTGTTGAGATCTGGGATGTCTGGGAGGATAAGAACACTGATTTCACACTCTGATATATTTCTGTGAGTTCATTATATGAGCCAAATATGGACTCATCTACCTCGATTATGCTTAGTGAAGTCGATGGCTCATGATGGATCACCAATAGGTTAATGAATGCTAAGCGCTTCATCCGTTCATCTTTTAAAGTTATACTGCGATAGTTATTTCGATGAAGAACATAAATCATGGCGAGAAATCGTCATCGCTGATGATGACGTCATCGACGTGAAATGAGCGACGTCATAAAAATCATCGTACGACTCGGCAGATCCATTGAGAATATCGGTATTCCACACGGCAGCATTTATTTCGTGGATTGGAAACAACCCGTCCGTATATCTTCATTAACGACACAAGCGTAAGCTAACAATCAAAAGCGAACCTTCCAAAAACCAGGACAATAACGCATGAACAGAATGCCTGTGCCAATGGAAAGCATCACACTGTTCCTTCCCCATTCAATCATCTCTTGGTCACATGCAAATGCGAATATGAATGTTCTATAGAATGTAAAGGACATCTTCCTTGCTGCCATTTCTGCACTACTTTTTCATCGCTATCAGTTTAATTCTAGGTTAATGTAATCGATCAACACTGGATAAGCGCGCTACTCGAAATCCTCAAAGATTCAGAGCGTAAGATCAATTTGACGGAGAAAGTGGCTGGAAAGTGCATCTTTAGGGAACAATATCAGTGCTTAGTAGGATTACGGTAGAAGAACTATTCGAATTCTTAGCAGTTGCTTGGTGCTGATAAGCGTAGACAAAAGAGAGGTAAAACGTTTCTTTCTATGAAATTGCACATTACCGTAGTCACTGCACTTTTTCGTGCGCCAAATTTGAAATGTAAAATACTTCATAGAGATAGCCTCATATTGAGAATTTCACCTTTCTTTTTCCGTCCCTTCACCGAGTCTGTTTTGCGGTGAGAGAGGAATACGCTTAATTGCCTTTATTTCATCTACGAAGAGCGCGCGATTAGATGGAGGAAGTCGGGCAAAAGTGACGAAGCAAATCTTAAGGCAAAAGGGCAAGTATGAAAAAAAAAGCCTATAAATCTGTCTAAATCCCTAAAGAGAACACATTCTTACAATAAGCCACCATTCATTGCAATTCGAATTCATTCTCATACTTCTTATCTTGGCCTTTTTCCTTTCCTCTTCTTCTTCTCCTTCCTCTACCTTTTTTTTTCTTTTTCCTTCTGCTTACCCTCCGTTTCCTTGCTCTCTTCTTCTCTTTCCTCTTTTTTTTCTTTTCTTTCTACTTATCCTTCGTTTACTTGCTCTCTTCTTCTCTTTCCTCTTTTTTTCTTCAGTTTCATCGCTACTGAGTTCCTTTTCGTGAAACATTGACGTTTCGGCGAGGTATTTAGCAATAATAAATAATTCTAGCATATTTAGCTATCTAGTCGATAAGATATTGATACTACGATATCAGTTACCTTAATATAAATCATCGAGACATTTTAAATTAGCTTTGGACGCAAAGTGTTTAGTACCTCGAGTTTTCCTCGTCTTATCCGTTAATTCTAGGTGAAAATCACCACGATGATCGATATCGGTAAAGCATCCTGTGGTTCCACCTAAACTTTAACTAGGAAATCCTAAAACCAACTTTCTTTCCACTCCGGCATTGATCAACAATTGAAAAATCAATGACGACCAAGAAGACAGTCAAGTAAATTTAAAGGGTTCGGGTTGTTTTTGGTAAAATAATAATGTGTAGAAAAAAATTCAAACATTAAGTAATGCTCTATGCCATCACGTAGGAACATCTAGTCATAGTTAAACAAGTGTTTTTATACGTCTTTTGTCCCAAAAATGACTTTCCACAAAAACAACGGAAAAATAAGTTTACGGGTTATGCAGTGCGTCAACAGGCCAGATAACCGTGCCATTACTAAACGAGAGCCCTCGGGGATTTCGCTGTCGGGCATGGTTAGGATGGACAAAATGCCGAACCTATGCAGAGAGCGTTGTGATGAGAGGATGACGAGACGACGGCGACGACGACAATGACGATGACGACGACGTCGAAGACGCTCGAATCTCGTCATTTGGCGAATTTGAAATGTCCGAATAAGGACGGCATGCGTAAAAAGTGATTTCAATGACATGGCACATCCGATTCTTACATCTTGATAAACGAAAAATAATTGCACTTTCTAGTCCACTTCAAGGTAGTCACCCGTCATGGTACTTAGTTGTATAGAAGTCTAGTCTAACCATAAGCATAAGTAGTGAAAGAAGGTCAGAACTTTTTAAAGTACAAAGGGAAAAAAAGTTTACTGCCGGTCTCTGAGGAATTGCCTCTGGTATTGAACTTAATCAAAGTGGAGGAGACTGAGTGTATACTTTATACATTAGATTGTTTGAGACTACCAATGTTTCATGGTGTTCTTATCCTCTCAAACAAGTATGGTGTCAAATGATCGATCCAGTGGAAATGAAGGCCTAAATTTTTCCCGAAGACGCACGATCGAAAGAACGACCATGGATGTGTGTAAGGACACCTCTAACCACTGCGCTAACTTGTTGACTGTCTGTATATGTGCGTAAACTAGCTTATTGCGTATTTTACACCAAATTATTTTTTGAAGTAGTCCTTTACGATAAATAGGTCATTAAATTCACTGGCTGGTGGTTAGTTAGGGGGCAAAAAAATACCGTTATGCTCAGTACTGCTCCTAGCTCCGAACCCACCTCTTTACATCTACCGATATGCTAACAAAGTTTCCAAGAATTGGCTCGCTTTCACCTGCTTCCAACTGACGTAAAACACTCTCATATCGCTGTCTAGGAAATAAATATTAAAAATTTAGGACGAATCTATCAACTAGCTCCGATACGTAGGCGATGAGGTCCATTCTTTCGGATTTACTCAGAAACTACAACTGATATAAACGTCAAGTCGTCCAGTCTAATTATTTTTTAATCAAATCCCAATATACATGAATACACATAAACCTTTAAAAAATCAAGGCTCAGATCATAATTGTTCTAGGAAAGAGAAAATCTGCATAATATGCTGAATTATTCGTTTTTATGTGGGGTCGGAGTTAATGAGTAAACCGGTTGAAATAGAATCCCGATTCAAACTCTCCAATATTTTTTGCAATTAGTCACTTGAATCAGATCTTCAATCAAACACCATCAATTTACTAAAGGGTAAATTATATGAATACCATGGAGCGGATAGTACAGTGGCAGTGATGCCAATCATAACGATCAAAGTGCTGGTTCCATCCCACTCAGGGCTCACCAAGCCTCTCATCCCTGCGGGGTCGGGGGAATTAGCACCGGACTTGCCCGGGAAAAAAACATTTTTTGCAATTCAAGTGGAAAGGCTTTAGCCCAGCTATCCCAAAATTCCAGGGGAGCCGACTCGACCACCATTCCACGACATGCAAGATGAAAAGAAAATCCTCAAGCAGCAGCCGAAGCTACACGTAAAAGTTGAAAGGATTTCATGGATGATGGATGTAAGGAAACGAATGGAATCTGAGAACTGCTAGGATCCGCTCAGTAGATTTGACAGATGAAGTCGTATGAAGTGAAAAAAAAGTATCAATATCTAAGTAAACTTAACACGTTCATTCTATTACTCCCTCGTCATGTATAGAGCAGTGGTTGGATATCCTACAATACACACTGTATCTGCCACTGGATCCATCATGCACTCCTAGACTCACCAAACCTTCGAACTAGATTGGCAAAGTTGTTTTTGCATGAGAGGATAAAAACACACGCTTCATAGATCGGTAGGCCAATCAAAGTCATCAATGAGGTTTTCTCTCCCTTTACGATGCGTGATGAAGTCGAGCGCATGACGTTCCTCTCAATGAGCTATCAATGCTGAATGCTCTATCCTCTTAATTCTTTCACTTCCTCAGCACCTGAAGCAAGTTTTGTTTTGCGCAAAGAGCACAGATCTTTCCTCGGGAAAATTGTTACCTTCAGAAAAGTACTATACCATAAGAGGGTGCACATACCCCCAATGTTCTACTCTGGTATGAGAATATGGAGTACTACCTGGCGGAAGTACAAGCTCATTGTGAGCTGATTACCGGATGCGAGTAACGCCCCCCATTGCTACAGAGCTTCGTTACGAATGCCGAAAATCACAACATTTTTTTCTGTGTAGATGAGAACTTTTTAAGCAGGTGTTCATAGTAAAATATCTACGGCACATGTTCTTCTGTCACTAACTTTAATGACATTAGGGATTTTTGCTTGTGAATTCGAATCATTCTCAGAAGTCCAAGCATTCCAAAAGATGCTAGCACACCGATTCCAGCTTTAAGAATGCTAATCGATCAAATTAATCTTTTGAGTTTACAGTAGGCCTACTAAAAAGTACGATAATTAGTCAAAAATAGTAAGTCGGTAGACTTACAGAGATTAGAATGATTCTCCTTGGCTTAGACCTGCATGAAAGTTATCCGAACAGAGATTATAATGATTCTTCTCCGCTTAGAACTGCAGAAAAGTTATCCGACGTCCTCAATAAGAAACAAAACACGGGCTATCAATTATATATTGTGTGAGCTTTGTCAGGCTGTAAAGACTTCACAATGAGAAGAAAAACTTTTGGATCCATAGGAGATCAGCTGCAGAGGAATGTTTTGCGGCTTTGTGGGAAAGCGGCATGAGGGAAGAAGATTGGAGACAATATAAATCTCCCATCCCTTTTTTTCCCTTGTAATGGGCATAAATCGTCTCCAGAAACAACTGCCATCCTCAAATTTTGTTCTCTAATAAAGAGACGTGAAATATGTTGTTCAAAAAAAGAAGATTACTTCCCGTGTACTTTACCCCTCTGCTCCTCACGCAATGCTTTACCACCTCATCGTGGATGGAGGGCGTAATCTGATATCGAGCTGAGACCTAATGCAAGGAATTCAACTCCAAGAAAGGTCACCAAGCTAAGGAGCTCGGCACTTCCATTCGGAAACCCTGCTAAGAATATACACATGCCATGTCAAAAGCAGCATAGAAATGGCACCATCCTGAAACTATGAGACCCATCGTGTCAAGTAAAGCTCGCAGAGCACTTGGATGGAATTCGATGGTATCTGCTCGAGTTGCTTGGTGATTGATGCGGCTGAAGATGGATAAAGGTGATAACTGCATCCCCACTGAGGCTTTCACTTTTTTGGGCACTTAGTGTTCGAAAATGGACCAGAGTTGAGAAAGTAAACAACCTAAACTAAAGCCCTTGATTCACATCAACCTGCTTGAAGCTCTATCCTATTACAGCCACCATGTGATTAGAAATTGCTACTCTCATCAGCTTTTGTTATATCCTGCTGTTCTACTATGAAATCCTCAAGAAATACGGAAATCAGACCAGTAGTGGTCCATGGTGGAGTTTTTAGATGCCTCCCCTCCCTGCACACCATAACTTTTGGAATGTGCGGGCGGTTCATTTATGATAATCGAGTTTCACGGCACAAACTAGTCATTCAGTCAGTCAGTCAGTAAAGTTAGCAAAGGCACCCACTTCCATCGGAATTTCGCCGACTTGGCTGCATATTTGCATGTGACAACATGTATGTCCTACATGTACATCATTTTGAGAAGGAAAATATTGATAGAAAAAAAAAGCCCTAGGGAGCGTAAAAATCTGCTTCACACATGCCATCCATAAACCACTCTGTGAGGATTACAAATGAGTTCGATGGCGCGAGAAAAGACGTAGAAAACAAACGTCGTCTCAATATGTCGTGGCGGTAGTGATTACGTCAAAGTTGTTCCCTACTACTTTATTAGGACTGCATTCTGAGAAAAGGTCTTTAGCCATTAAAGAAAGTCTTTCTATGGAAAATCATAAGTTTTTTTCTTAAGATTAAAAACTTTATCCGGTGAAATATTCTATATCTGCTTATGAGAGCTTACAAAGCCTAATATGTGAATAAAGGACAGTGCGACATCACTCCGAGTATCGAGGAGACTACTAAAAAAAACTCTAAACAGGGAATTCGTCGTCCATAGAAGAATAGACTGTATGTGAAATAGAAATAAGGGCTGGGTAAGGAACTTTGGACAGTTGACTTAGAAATAGTATTAAATCCATTTCGAAATCTACTACTAGTTCGGCCCCGGAAGCTAGTGGCGGGGCTCAGTACTCCGTCGTAAGATGCGAAGTCCATGAATTCCTTGTTCTTAGTAATCCATTATATGACGCTCTTGTTACAGCATATTTAAAGCTTGTTCCACGTTCAACTGTTATGAAGAACTTAGAAAATCACGACATCACAATTTACACTAAGATCTAAATCCACCCCTGTAGCTTCAGCGTTTCTCAGGAAATTACACAATAAGTTAGGTAGCTTCCCAAACCGTATCATTGAGCGCAAGAAGCGTCCACAATTGGTGGTATACATTCGGAAGTCACCTGACTGGCTCTCAAAACTGCACGACACACTAAAGATATAACTCAACCATCTTCAGTCGAGTTTTACACGCAATTATGCACTTAATGACTTCTGCCGCTATGCTTTCTTTTTAAGACTTTCAAATTCATTACGAAATTTCATAGAACAGTTGGATCTACAGCTCTACTGGGAAAAGCTACAAATGGCGAAAAAAACAACGAAAATATGGGGGGAAAGGAAGATGAAGAGAGAGGAGCAGAAATAGAAAACCCATCATTTTGACTCAGAGATTCACTTCCAAATCGCATTACACCAACTTTGAAGTGATTGCTTGTTGTTGCTCTGAATGTAGACACAAATGTCCACTTGCTAGAGTGGTTTTTCTTTTCTTGTAAGCCAACAACAAAAATAGAGCCCAAAGAGGAGAAAAACCATTATACGAAGAGCCGCTAACGTAGTAAAACTGTGGTGGCCAACACAAGTCATCAAATCAACACGACTGACCAAGCTCCAGTTATACAAATAGTTATTTCCGATTGTTAATCACTAGCTACTTGTCCTTGGGTCCAATTATTGGCTAGTTGACCTTGGTTAGCACAGTTTCCGAGCCTCTTGCCTATCAGGTTTACCTCTGTGTACAAAGAACTCTAAAAAAAACCTGAGGCGTGTAGAGCGCAGTGCCTAGGGGTGCCCTGCGATACACACATGGTCATTATTTTTATCGCGAGCCCTGGTCTCACCAAACACTTCGTCCCTCTTGGGTCGGCAAATTGACACTAGACTTATCTGGAAGATAGAAGTGCTGATTCGATACATCGGTAGCCCACAACCCACTGCTATTCTATAAGCAGGACGAGCATTCAGTCACCTCTAACTATCCTTGGTGAGTAGAATGCATGACGCATCCCTTAGGGAAATCAATGCCGAAAGCTTTATTCTTTATCCTTTATATGAAAACTCGGACAGTACATCTGGTGAGTATAATCAAATCAACAACTTCAAGACTCACTAGTAATTTGCGACCGGTAACGATCTGGTAGAGGAAGCAATAAAGTTCGAAAAAGTCTTCATTCCTTTTTATCTGACGTCGTTGCTAGCCACTGGTCCCAAGGGAGTCTTACAGTCCTATATTTTTTCCTATGGTGCTGTTTATTTCCACAATCTATGGTGACTGGATGACAACGTTAAGTTCGTTATCGGTCCGCTTTTCGTGACCCTAATGGGGATGAAGAAAAAAACCCTTGTTATAGATCGCTGTTTCATACCTAAGAATATCGCTCTAAGCAAATATAAGGTGGTAAATCATTAGGGAGGTTCCGAAGTTGAATGAATGAGAACGCTTCCATGAATGAGTGTTACTTGTCAATATGATAAAATCGCGCTTCAGTTGCTGTTTCGTTAACGGAATATTTCCGTTTTCGTATAATTCGCTTCAGTGCACTTAAATGTAGTCACGCGTGAGTGCCACTTCAGTCACTGTCGGTAAATGAAGCGACGTGAAAATCAGACGAATCATTTTGAGTTACTATGCCGTAGGAAAGGATGATCACCTTCTGCTATAAACATCATAGAGTGCTTTAAGACAAATATATATATATATATACAGTGGAAAAAAATACAACCATAATGATGTTGGGATATTTGCAAAGCGTGGACCGCAAGTCAGATTCGAGGAACATCAGTGGAGCAGTAGGTAACATGTGAGCTCCGCAGAATGGTAACTGCGGGTTCGAATCTGGACTGGGCTACAACTTTGCAAATATCTCAGCATCGTAGTGGTTATATTTCACATCATACCCTAGCGAAATCATATCCCTGCAACACACATGAGTTCCCTGCGCCCATAACCCGTCAAGCCTTCCATCCCTCCGGGGTCGGCAGATTGGTACCCTACTTCTCTGGGAGGATAGCAGCACTGGCTCGACACATCAGTATACCACCGCGAGTCATTATAAAGGCCAGATATGCATTCAATCGCTTCCAACGATATTTAATGAAGTCGAATGCATGGCGCATCCCTCAGGGGATTGATCAACGCCGAGAGCTTTATCCTTTATCTTTTTACCCTGGCGAGAAAAAAAATAATGGTGGGTGAAAGTAAACAGAGTGGAAGAGCTCCAGCATATTTTCACTCTCAGCTGGGTCCCATTACGGCGTCGTACAATCCAAAAAAAGATTTCATCGGAGAGTTATGAAGATTCGGTTAGATTCATTGTATAAAATCCGCACGATCCCTTTTTGTCCATAGAATCGTTAGTAGATGACAGGCATAGCAAAGTGCAAATTTAACGGCAACGTCGTATTTCTTTTTCACTCTCTCATTTCTACCAATAGGACCATTTAGAATATCTACTCGATAAATTTCTTGTTGACATAAAAAACGTTACAGCCAAGCGCTTTGGTCTCTATAGGAATAGTAATTCCGCAGGATAAATGAATTTTTCAAGCTCATCTATCTCCTGCAAGTTTCATATACTTTAAGATATAATATCAAACTATAGCAAAGGAAACTTTTCACTTAGTAAAGTAAAAGTTTTAAAACAGTTTAGCTGTGGGTTTTTCAAGGCATGTGGGCACGTGGACCACGGCAATTCCTTTGATGGCACTAGATTACGGTAGTCTTTAGAGCATTTCTCATCAGGCTGGTTGGAGTTCTTGGGTGACCAAATGTGATTTTCGGCTGGATATTTGGCTCCTAAGAAAATGAACCAAGCTGGAAAGGTGTTGGTTTGAAGTTTTCAGTCAGAAGCTCTGCTAAGAATAAACCCATATTTCAGCAGTACCTTGCAAGCTCACGATTGTTACATTCCTTCCATTAAGGGTATCATGCATAACATGAATGCCATGCTCTTCATGTTCCTTGATTCAGCATGTGCAACATATTGCTGGGATGCTCTAGCATGTGACAGAGTGGGATAGAAACGTTGTTTATATAAGCTTGGTTACTTGTTTTGCGAAAAAAGTAGAGGTTACCGAAGCGTCAATATTGCTATCTAAACATTTAAACATCTATAGTAATCAGATATATGCCAACTGAACAAACATCTTCCCTAATATTTGAGCCATAAGCCACCTTCTCCAGTCATCTCTTGTTACTTACAATGACACAACGTCTTTGGGTGAAATTATTATGGCTTGTTTATCAGCAAACATAAGATTCTCATGTGACACACATCACTTCGGCAAATAACATGAAAGCAAAAGAGCCGTAGGCTACTTCCTGACGACTGATCAGATTACTCGAAGCCGGACAGCAAAGAGGAATGAGAATTGATGGGATACGGGTGAAGAAGGAAAGGACAAGAAGACAAGAGTTAGGAATGAAGTAATGTACTTGCCACAATAATACGGGATAAGAACGATGAAAAAAAGTAGAAAAGAAACCAAAGCATTTCGATGAATGGACGGAGAAAAGAAGAAATGCGGATGCATGGAAAACTTTGTGCTCAGAAAATAATGTCTGAAGGTAATGCTTTCATGTGGAATTTTCAACCATTCGTAGAGGAAGGCAACGAGGATGATTCACACAGTTACCAAAGGATTTCATCTCTCACAGATAGCCCCAGGTGTTGTCCCAGGTGGATGTTACTGAGTTTACACACAGTTATTGTGTTTAGCAAAAGTAACTTTATACTCTCTTGATGTAACTAAGCAAAAAGAGCTGTAGGCTACTACTTACATTTCAATACATCGTAAGGTCACCAGGCGATCAGGTTGATTGAAGAGGAAGATTTCATTATACCAGTTTATCATTTTTTTCGTCATTTTATCCTTTAATCTCCAGCACCCATCATTCATCGATTAACTAGGATTGCTACCGGTAAGCTCGATTTCTGCACGTCATGCACCAAAACCGCCCTTCAGTGGGCTTTGCTCGCGCAACCCACCAAAGGACAGAAGGAGCACAACAGTTTTGGCGTAACGATCTTTTTCACCGTTCATGGCGAAAAATTGTAGCTTATCTAGATTTCTGGATGTGAGTGGTGATCTTCATCTTTAAACTTGGAAAACGGTGCTGCTAAGAGGGAAGAACGTCGTTGTACATAGACATTTAGACATGAAATAAAACCCGCAGGTGCAGCTAGCCAATAAACTATCGGAGGACTAAAATGACAAGGATGGAGTTGCCGATTTCCCCACTGAAACTATGAGGTAAAAAAATGCATTGTTGATTTTTTCAAACAGAGTTATTTATAACGTTGGTAAATCGTTTGGTGATATCCCTCCGACCTTAATGTCTGGCCTTTTTTTCATCTCCATCCATAAATATCCTATGAAGTGTAGTTAGTTGATCAATGGACAACCATTATTGGAAGAGTAGTGATTTAATGAGTGATATGTCATTAACACCATATTAACTGGTCTATTTTGATAAATAACAGTTAAAAAAGAATCTCATGCTGCAATGACAGTCACATGATTGATAATGGTCACTTTTACAATTATATTCAACCAAATGAAGAACTTTACAACGGTTGGTCTGAAGTCAACGGTTGAACACCGTGTTCACAAAGAGTCCAGAAAATTAACTAAAATGACTTGCATTTAGGGAGCGGATAGCGCGGTAGTGATATCCGTTATCACGAGCATGGTGACGGTTCGATTCCGCTTCGGGCCAACTAAGCCTCTCGTTCTTCCGTGGTCGTAAAATTGGTACCGGACTTGTCTGGGTAAAAATCGCTCTCTTCAATCCAATTGGGAACGCTCCAGCACGGCTATCTCAGGACTCCAGGAAGAATTGCTCGACCAGCATTCTACGACATTCAAGATGAAATGAAAATCCTCAAGCAGCAAGCGAACTCACACGTAAAAGTTAGAAGATCTTCGTAGGCAACGGATGCGAGGAAACGAATCGAATGTGAAAAGTGCTGGGATTTGCACAGTAGACATGAAGACGGGTCTTATAAAAATAAAATAAAAAAAACATGTATTTAGAAAAAAATCCTTCCACGTTTCCTACATGATTTCAGAAGGAAAATAAAAACACCCATAGACTTCTAACAACTGACTGTTTGACGAATCAGCTGGTCTGTTCTGCTCACATTGCAAAGAAGAAAATGTGACGGTAATCATTCACTTCAAACTTTTTGGGCCCAGAAGCCAATGCAAACGGCCAAAAGGAACGTGAATATTTGCAGCTATGTTTGGATCACTAGGCTAACACGAGGTTGACAAAAAGGTTTCTTTGGCTAACGATTCTACGCCATCGTCTTCAGAATAATATTAATGTTTACGTTAATAAAAAGTGGAGACCTTAAGCAATATTAAATGTTTGGTCTAACTAGCGTGATTAACAGGTGAGCTAGTTACAGTGCGCAACGTGTGTTAATGTATAGCGCGCGTTGTACAGTATAGAGCCGTATTGACTTTCGCCATATTTCAATCAATACGCGAACATTACATGGTTGTGCATCCACATTTGCACTACAAGGATAGGATTTTCGCTAACTGTAATAACACGTATCTTTTGTTCGTTTCTTTCTTCCTCGTTTTTTTAAGTGTTGAATAACATTTGCAATGTGATGGCGTCAACGCCCTGAATAGATGAATATTCATGAACGTTTCGCGCGATCGATACCCAGAACTGTGTTAATAATCAATAAACTCAAGGTGTTTATAAGTAATCAGAGAGTGTTTTTCGTTAAAGATGAAAGGAAATCAAAATGAATAGCGATGAATTAGGTGAATGATGTTATGTTAGGCGATTATGAAGTGATTTTAAAAGCTTCCTCGGTGTCTCGGTGCACCTACACTTAGCTAGCTGTCGATAACTAAGAACGAAGTAATGTGCACAATCGTAAATATAGAAATTTTTAAGAAAGCACAAAAGTATTAAGTAAAACAGGACGAGGTGGCTACTAAACCGCATAGAAGGATAGCTACTGGATATTTATGAAGGAGAGGAGGTAAAAAGGAAAAAAAGGAAGAAAGGCTATTAGTTGACGGAGGAATTTTTCACACTCGATTTCTTTTCCTTCTTTTTTTTCAATTTTTTTCAATAAGACTCCATCTAAACTTATGGTCATAATATTGAACAACGATGCGTGTAGGGCAGAAGTTAGAGTTACTTCGCAATACATAGGTAGTCATTGGTTCGACCCTGTCCCACGGGTCACCAAGCATTCCATCTCCTCGGGGACTGCGAAATGGTACCAGCACAGACGTCTTAAATCAGTAGGCTACCGCAAGTCATTGTAAAGGTCAAACACACTTTTCAATCACTTCTAATGGTGCAGAATGAAGTCGAATGCACAGCACATCCCTCAGGGGATATTGATCACAGCCAGGAGATTTATCGTTTTATTTTATTTGTGGTTGGGCAATTACGTACGTCCAACATTGAAGCCATGAATAGGTGTCTTTTTTTTTAGTAAAACTGCTGCTGCCATCATTTAAAGAATTTCTCAAGTCCGGGTTGAGCTGTCGAGGTTAGACAAGCGTTTGACGCAGAGGGAACTCTTCAGATTTGTATTCCTTCATATTTCGTTTCCGTGTTTGCTCACGTCTTCTTCTTTCTTTTTTCAATTTTTTTCTGGCTCAGTTTCTTTAATTTTTCTGCCTGTTCACTTGTTGTCTCTACTAGGCTGGCCTACGTTGATGTTGTGGAGCCCTTAGAATCCGCACCTTATCATCAGATCTTTTCGAAACGTTTTCCTCTTCTACCACAGCAGCAGTGCCCAGCGGATCGAAGTACGAGCAGTTCGGTTCACGGCGATTCCAGTAGAGTTCATTAGCTCAACAACCCGTGCAGTTTATTCTTCGATTACGCAATGAAGAAGTTTTGCGCCAATCCATTCGTAGACGCACCAGGATTTTCTTCTATCTAAAACCACGACGTTAGTGTTTCAAGGATGATATCGAAGGCGAAGAGCATCAGAACCGACGACTCGATGGTGTCTGACGTGCGTTGTGCTTCATCGGAAGCGCAGTAGAGATTGGGGAGAGCCACGAACGTGGTACTGCCGAACGAGTAGTCATTGTAGATGATCACATGAATCCGATTCAGTTCCGTATTTCTTCTTCCTTACTGCTTTCCATTGGGATCCGAATTTTTAAGCTGTTGAGGACAATAACTTGTGAACAGTTTCGAAAGGTATTCCGATATTGGAGTGGAAGAAGACTCACAAGAATTGAAACTTTCATAGTAGGTTCAGTCATGTTCAGAATACTAAATGATTTAATGAAGGTAGCCAGTTTTGCTTAATCTTCACAAATGATGAAAGTTATTGTTTCGCTAAGCAACACTAAGAAATACGTCGTTGACAACCATGAACATTTCTGAAATCGCTAAGGCAAGAACAAGCGGAATGAGAATGAAAGGATGAGAAATGACTAGAATTCGAAAAGAAAATATTAAATGGAGAAAACAAAGAACGAAAAGCAACAATCATCTACGTGACTGTGACTATATGGCTTTCCGTATGCCTGTTTAACAAGAAAAACCACTACTCTGCGATGAAGAAGGAACAAGCAGTAAGCAAAAGTTAAGGCATTGTTTAAAATGTCTGATTGAACAGAAAGTGGTAAAACATGTCAAAGGACGCCATATCGGAGAAATTTCATGAATCACATTATTCAATGATTCGCGATTGGCTTGCGGTCGGTGAGATTCTTCTCATACATGGTAGGTGTTGTTCAGCTCATATTGAGATTTCCTACTACAGGTATATAGTATAGTAATAATAGAGGTGTATTAAGCATAAATACATCATTTTTCCGTTTCTTCTAGAAGAAAGGGACAAATCACGCACCCCCCCGAGTACCGATTATAACACGGGTCAATTTGTCACGGCTACATTCAGTGTGACTCGAAGCGAATTATTATATACATTTTGAGGAAATGTCCACCTCTCTGAGTATGATTCGATTTCTCTGTTAGTCATTTTAATTTCTTGATGACGATAAAGTAAAAGCCGGGAAGACGACCAGTAGAAGTTCGTGTGTGGCACTGGAATATTCTAATGATGATGAAGGTGACGACGTCGACAACGACGTTGACATCACTAAGGAATCCGAATTAGTGCCCAGACGACTTTGTCAAACCACTGAACAGACGACGTTGTCAATTTGTCGACGAGTTCAAGGCATAGATCAACAGCGATTGCATTTTTCAAACTGATCGCCATTCGGTTGTCATTCCATCGGTTGTCATTTATACGCATTACGTGTCCGGCCCAATCCTCGACTGTTTGGCGCACAGAACGGCACCTTTGATTTTGATCGTTGACGCAGGTCGGAGCTTTGGATCTCATTCCCTTACTTGTGTGAAGCGGAGTGCTCCTAGCATCGTCCTTTCGACTGCGCGTTCGATAACGATGATCGATAATGACAACCGATGGACAAAAGCCGTTAGTGACTGGATTCCTTGGGATGTCAAACGTACTGCAGGAAGACCACCGACCCGATGGTCAGCGTCCTCACGATGCGCGTAGAAGAAAGATATGATGATCGACGAATCCCTAGAGCGAGCAGAACCCACTGGGTTACTCTTGCACGCGACAGGGGAAAGATGGAAGATTTGCCCGCTCGAGTCACTCGATGATCAACGGGACTGCAGGTGATACAGGTGATCGTCATTCGACGTCAGTGGTAATAATCAGTAGCTTCTTGAATTGTTAAGCTACGACGAGGTCCATAAAGATATTTATTCGGCTCGTGTTAGCGTAACAATCCAAGAAAGAAGTTGCATTCTTAACTATCCGTGTCTTATACCATCTATTTTTGCATGACCCAAGACAACGGATTTTGTGCGGATCTCAGCGCTACTTGTACTCGATTACTCGATTCATTTCCTCGTTTCCATCATCCTCAAATGTCCTCGGAACATGTGCGTGGGCACGGCTGCTTCTGAGAATTTCTTTCGGTCTTCTTTATTAATGTCATTCAATAGCCGATTCTCCATGGAATTCCGATGTAGCAGTGCAAGTGTGCACCTAGGTCTTAATTCCATGGCGTTTTGCAGACAAGTCTGGTTCCAGTTAGTCGACTTCGAACAGATGGGAGGCTTGGTTGGCCTGCTGCAGAGTCGAACCAGGATCTTGTGCGTGGTAGCATCACTACTAATGCAGTACCCTCTCTCCCTTATATTATTAGGAGTGCAATAATGTCTTTTTTTCTATACTCTTCATATAAGCATGTCATGTAAAGTATATAACAAGAAATACTTATCAATAAACAGATTCTTTTCTTATCAACACTACCTAGGTAGTTGCATTTTTGCCTATACATATCATTTTATCTGCATCCTATATCATATCTATAATCCCAATAATTCCTAAATAGTTTGAGCTATCTTTACCACTAAAGCCTCTATTCGTCTCTGTCACCAAGCAAAGCACCCCCAGTGGATTTAGCTCGTTTCATCTGCACGAAAGGCGCCCCAAATTTCGTGTTGAGCTCATTATTTTACTGCTTTTTTCTTTAGAGACAGAGAGCTAGATTCTAGCTGGCTGTGTCATTGTTAGGAGTGGAGACTCGGCGTGTAGCTTGTTGCCCTCTTTCTAGTAGATATGGGGTTTTCTTTACTTGTTGGAATCGAACTCGAACGGTCTAAATGTACTTTCTAATTAGTTGATTGAAGGTTATTCGCAGGCATAGCGTATGTAAGGACATCCTAAGAGCGCATGTATGAATATGATTACGTTTTTCCAAGTAATATAAATCAATTCAGCACAGTAAGCAGAACACAAAAAGTACATTCGCCGAATTCATCGGCATCTCAATGGAAGTAGAGGGAGGCGATTACTTCGTGCCATACACCTGGTCATACATTTCGTCGTCGCCGCGTTATTGAACATTTCTAGATCCTTCTCATAGAGGATATCCGGTTAATATAAGTATAGACATATATTTGTATTATTTGATGAAAATCATAGAATTTTAGATGAGGAAATCTGACAGCCAGTAAAATAGCGCTGTATAGATCGATATGAGTGCTTCGCTTTCATACACATTCATAACGAAATCTGCTTGATGGCGTAACCTTAAAAGGCAATTTGTCTTCGTCACATCAGAATTGCTCAATGGAATAGGCGCGTACTAAGTAGTTTATTTGATTTCGAATGAGCCATATAAGAATTTCATGCCAGAAAACATCTCTTGTGGGGTTCTACACTTCTCTGTACCATTTCTCTTTGCTAGCAATGATTCCTTTAAAATGGAGAGAACTTTATTTAATGACATCATCTTATGAAGTAGAGCGCACATGACCCAAAATCCTATTGGGCTCAGAAACCTGGGCACAACATTACCCTTATTGCTTAAGAAAAGTTTCTTTACAAGTAAGACTTGACACGCAACGTGTTTTAAAAGCTGATATATCCAACATGTTCATGTGAATATAGTACGATGATTATATATATCCATGAAGCCACACAAAGTTACGAACCAACGGAATAAAGCAAATACTTCGGCGTTCAAGTTGTATTACTGCTTTAGGGAGCTGTTATTGAAAAAAAAACCATTATTCTGTTAGCTAATTCTCTTCCAAGTAACACCACTCTCGTTGATACCGATTATATCTACAGCAGCAATTTCATTAATGCCAATTATATCTACAAAGTGTGACTCATCTCTATGCATACTGTATCAAATCGCTTACCAAATCAGAAACTGCCAGTGAGAAAATGAAGTAGTTGGACGGCTGGCGGATGTTCTTGTCGAGGTAGTACGATAGTAACACTGCTAAATTTCCAACTACGGTAACAATTGACAGTATGGCCATCGTAATGGCCCATAGAACTGAACCGGCATCGCTCATCGTTCGTTGCCGCTCATTGTCGGACCCGATCGAATTTTAACGAAAGAAAAAAAGTGTCCAGAATAGTAATAGTTGTAGTTGTTGTAGTAACGACTGATTTCACGACAGAGTTAGAAGTTAGTCGAGGTAAGCATGAATGCAAGAAACGACGACGACGACGACGACGACGACTTCTACATAGAAGCTGCCAGAGCGCTACTAACTAGCCTCTACGGCATCGTACTTCCCTCCGAGCCACGCCCATTCGTAGTTTTGCCAGTGAAACCTCCGCCCACCTCCTCTTCTTCGTCCGCCCTTATAGCGCAAAGAAATCGCGCGCCATGTATAAGAGGCGGACCACTAAAACGTTTTAAATTCGCGCCAAAACGCTACGCAGCCGGCACTCGTGCAAGGAAACTGGGAGCCAAGACGCTCACACTGCATGGTTGCCCGCGACTATGATTTACGACAAGGCGTTCGAATATTGTACGGGCTGCTAAGCAGTTCTGGCATGGTGACAACAAAATGCGTTGGTGGGAGCGTTCTCGCGACAAACTGGTGGTTTTCTGAGCTCTTGGTTGTTCTACGTGGGTGGTATGTTCATTGTCGGAGGTTTTTTTCTTCTTGCTGATTGGTTCTTTTGGGATTATTCCTCTTATTGATTAATTTTCTCACCTAATTAGCACTTTACTTTACTTTTTAGTAGCGGTTATGCTTGAGTTTAGCGCTTGATCCGGTGATTTACTGCACGTTAGGTTTCTTTGTCTCTCGTTTAGCAATCTGTAATCCTTATTTGTGCAGGCGATTGTTATCTGTAGGCCAAGATATTCCTTAATATTACAACTTCCGGAGCTTTCAGTTTGGGTTGGCTGATGCAATGTCTTCACTACCTAGTAGCTCCTCGGAGACAGGACACCGAAATATTCACAAGTGGTATTTCACCAAGGAAGAGGTGAGAAGCCATTCTTTCTTTACTGCAAGTTTTGCTGCATCCATGGAATCCTTGACCAGCGACTCCCATATTTATCTCGTGAGTTCAAACTAGGACAAACGCTTTCTATCACTTTTGTGCTACGGTCCGTGGAAATTGAGGAAAAAGTTGGATGAATGTTTCATCAATTGAGTAAGATAAAGTGAATAAACTTATTTACTGTTTCCGCATTTCTGAAACTAGATCTACTCTTTCAAGGTTAATTTTGGCCCAGTTCTATGGGTGAGCTCCATATCAAACGGGATTTTGTACGTACGCCATCGTTTGTTTCTACAGTCGACTTCCTTCCTATCCAAATTAATCAGTTTCTACTTTTATCCCATTAAGGCGTTGTAGAAGTTAGAAAATGAAGGAGATCCCTATAATTCATTTTCCTGTCATACTTGGGAGAATCGTGGTTTGGGCCCAACACATACCTACCGAACACTAAAAGCTTTATTGCGATGGTTTGGAAGATTTAGAGGGACATTTTTGTAAATGAGTAAACCGAAACGATCAGCCGAACTCCTTTGGTTCTTCGCTGGTGTCTTCTAAACTTTTTTTTATCTTCCGGGGGTTTGTGGGCTTAGTTCCCTCACTTTCTTGGATTAATTTGTTTCTTTATTCTCATCCTTTACCAGGTGTTATTCTACACCGGCTTTTTTGTGCAGTTTCCATCTCTTTGTATTCGTTTTTCTTTCTTTGCTCCACTAACGAAGTATCGAGTTTCTAGGCAGCCAACACAGCGAGTATTCGCGATGGGTTTACGCCAGAAAAAGAGTTGACCTATCGGCAGCAAGCAACTCGGTTCATACAGATGATGGTGGATCAGTTGAATCACAACGTCCGTGATCAAAGAGGGAAGATGTGGGTGCATTTTTTCTATCGTTTTGTGTTTAGCACTTGCTTTCTGCTAGTCTCGACTTGATGAGATGAAATTTTATTACCTCACCGAGATCGCAGTGAGGCGAAAGTTGAAAACCGTTAGATGCGAAGAAGTTGTATCCGTTTCTCTTTTATTTATACGATCTTATGAACTGATCTTGTTAAGCTGTTGAGAGGTTTGCATAAGTTGTCGTTGTTGTTGTCGTCGTTCTTGTTGTTGTTGTCGTCGTTCTTGTTGTTGTTGTTTTCTGTTGTTGGCGACATCGTGCCACTCGTAAAGGCACGGCTCTGAGGAAGGCGAAATCGCCGAAACATCAGCCATTGACCAACAGCAACAGCTTATATCAGTTTCACATCAGCTCAACAAGATCAACAAGAACGCTTAAATAAATATATCGATTACTTTTGCTTAAGTTAATAGAAAGTCATTCATTTGAGTTGTTTCCCATTTGCTGGTTCATCACTGTGTTACAGTTCCCAACTGTGTATGTGTGCAGCAATTATGCATATGCAACGTTTCTATTGTTTCCACACGTTCAGGATGTTCGACTATAGGGTTAGTTCTTCGGATTTACTACACCTTGTTTTCCATTGGTGATTCCATTCCATTCGTATTTCATTTCTTTTCCGTCTTAGGACATTGCTGCTGCATGTTTGTTCTTAGCGGGCAAAAGCGAAGAATGTCCAAGAAAATTGGATCACATTGTACGAGTATGGTGGGCAAAGAAATTCGACCGTCATCCAACCATTCCAAGTAACAATGTGCGTTTCTTACCATGCATTAAGCTTACACAATATCCATTAAATTCTGAGATGACTATGTTAAGTTTTCATTTACTGCCTGTTGCAGTTTTTCACGGCAGGATACTATGTATGGTACAACTACAATGGTGCTGAGGCATTTGCAGAACTCCGAACCGCAGGTGTGTGCGGTGGGGAACGAGCGCCCTATTACCCTTTCAGGGGGCTAACACGTTCATCACCGCACTTTAGCATGTCCGTTTTGTCTTTCTTTCAGCTAGTTTTCTATCTACTAGTGCCATCAGCAATCACCCGTGAACAGGTCAACCCAGCTAAGCTGAACACGCATGGTGTGGTGGTTAACGCGTTAGTCCCCGGAGAGAGTAATAGCGTGCTCGCTTCCTACCGCAGACACCTGTGGTCAGAGTTTCGCAAATATCTCAGCACCATTATGGTATGGTTGTTCTCAGTGACAAATTTTTGGTTCGTACCGTGTTGTATTCGAATATAGGGGGCAGCTTATTTGCTTCTGAATGTAGAAGTTTCTTCTCGACCTATGTTCTGTCTTCCACATCCTCTTCCCACATTTTTTTCTCTGCAACTAGTTGTTCCTTTACTCTTCACAGATCAGTGGATTATAGCATTACATCGAGGCAGCACAACTAATCGTACAATATGAGAACGTCATTCTTCAAACGATAGGTGAGTTCGTTTCCTTCTAAGCCTGATGTTTGTTTAGATTCGCACGGAGTTATTAAATGAATATTTAGAAATAAGAGCGACCGCCTAGGCAAATGAGAGAACATTTTTGTGTTAGACATAGTGGCGATGAAAAAGTGTAAAATAGACACTTAGCGGTTCTGTTCAGCTTTTGATCTGAAGGTCGAGATGCCACATCCCTTCGTTCTCGCCGCAATGCACGAGATTGCGCCTAGTAAGCAGCTTTCTAACTTGCCTGAATCCTGACTTTGACCCAGTAATGCTCAACATTTCCAGATAACAAGAAACTTACAGAGTGTGCGTACTTCTTCGCTACAGATGTGTAAGTTTTAGTCCTTGTTTACATCAGGGCGTGACGAGCAATTCCCCTTTTTTTGTTTCCGAAGAAGAGCGGAGACAAGGCAATCGTTTTAGTTCTTTCTTGTTACATTTCTGCTTTTCCGATGTGTATACCACACACTTAAAGATTCTTCTAGTCAACAGAAAGTAATTATCTAATTTTTTTTCCTTGGTTTCTTGTTTCTTAATGGTTTTATGTCCTGTAAGAATCTGCAGGGAAAATGGTTCGTCACGCCTAGGTCTAGGGTTAGGATGATATCCTGTTTGACAATCAGGCACTTGTTTTAGGCTCTGCGTAACGAATTGGGCGATTCGGTACAACGCAAATGCGATAGCATGCGTATGTGTGCACCTAGTGTGTGTGTACGCCGGATACGAGGTGTTGGTCAACACTTGTTCCCATTCTGCCTAGAGCGCGCTTTGTAATGCGAGCCGAGGGTGGAAGCGGCGGATAAGGTCGTGCGCGGGAGGGTTCTAGTGCCGTCATGTGTCCGAAAAAGTTCACGTTGATTTGGCATGGCCCGCACACGGTCCCACCACCATCCTTGGCCGCTGGCAAGTTTCTCGGGGCATTTGGGCAGTCATTCATGACGTGAAATAGAGGTATGTCTATTGTGAGCCTCTGAAATGTTTTTGTTTGGATTCAGTCTTCTAGTCGTTGACTTCACATTTAGCCACAAGGAATCGGGTACATGAAAGTTTCAGAATTTGGTACATTATAGTCTTATTTTTCTCTGGAAAGCAGTGTTATTAACGATTCTGTTGCGGAAATTGTGGAGTTTTTAACGCGTCATGGTATTATGTTGGTGTTAACTCGTATCTCGTTATCAAAAGATGCATAAATAGGTTAGCATTAGTGATATGATATAGTAGTAATCAGTCTTGACCATCATTTGCTTCAAACGTAAATCCTTTAATCGGCTGACTCGTTCCACCAGAAATTAATAGTAGTCTGTGTGGCGCTAAAGAGGCAAATGGCGTTCGATTGTGATACGTAGAGCATCAGTTTATTCGTGTGGGGTTATTTTTACTCTAATAGCGAGAGGGTAGTTTTCTCTATCTAGTGGGCTCTTACAGACAGTGTACAGAAATCTAAATTCATTCGGCGTCTTATAGATGAAGAGTTCATTAGGTTGCTCGGAGATAAATGGGAATTCCAAACTGCCTTTTTGAAGTAACGTACATTAGAGCAAAGTTTACTAGTTGAAATGGAAGCCAATGTGTTCGTTAGCACTTCCTTCTCTCACATCTCGTTAACGTACCGACTGAGCCGGCTGTGCTGCACTACGTCCGAGTTTTGAAGTTCGGACTTGAGATTTGTCGAAATTTCTATTTTGACATCTAGGATTCTAACCATTAAAATTTGTCAAAAAAAAAACGCTATTAATATTGCAATTACATGGCACAAAAGTGATTAAAATCAGGTTTACGTTGACATGTGATAATACAGCATTCCGAAGAGAACTACTGGAGAAACGTATAGGGAAAGCGAAGTCGTAAAACCATCCTTCCGAGCAGCCTAATACATAGTTACGCCTAGTCCGCAGTTAGCACTCTATTTGCTCTTGATAGACGAGTCATATAGCTTCGTGACTGACGATTTGAGCTTTAAATGCCAAGAATCTTTAAGTACTACCATGAAAGAAAATTGATGCTGAGGAAAGAACTATGTCGTAAAATTTTACACAAAGGTATTATCAAAGTTGTTGAGTCTGGTTAGAAGTAAAATTTTTCCATTTGCTGGTGACGTTTTCTTCTTTTAGTACAGCAGTTTTCGATATTGTTTTTTTTAAACACCATTCTAGGTTTGATAACGTTGACACTGTTGTAGTGAAGTAATTGAAGGCGTTTGTTGTTTGAAGATTTGTTCAGGGTGTCATTTACCTTGTTAGAACTCTAGTACTAATTGCGCCTTGGTGCCGTAATTGTTTGAGAATGTGGTGCGACTACATTGTCGCGCATACATTCCAATTTCTATTTCCATCAATCTAATTTGTTATAAAGCGCCACTTTAACGAGTTTAACCCATTTAGACCCCGTCGCCTACACCTGGAGAAAAGGCTTGGTTCGAAAAAATCGACCCAGATATGACGCAAGATCTTTTGAATGGTATTGTCAACTTAATTTTCGTTCCCGGCGAATCCAATATTAAGAAGTTTAGTCATCAACGTGGTATTCGTCTTAGCCGTAGCTTCAGTCATTTCAGAAATGTCTCAAGAATTTGCCAGCGTTTACAAGTCTTGCCGAGAATGGTTAGCTCTTACACGATTTGTTGCGAAAGGCATAGTGAAGCCAACAACACCAACTCCTAATCCGTCACGAAGTCCAGCCGAGGACAAGGAAGTCTTACCACCGCCGCCTCCTCCGCCTACATTCCACAAAAAAGTTGATCTCTCGGAATACAAGGTGTGGTTCTACTTCTACTGTGGCCTATTCTGTAGTTGTATGTTGTAGCTGTAGGTACATGTTATGGTACTGTGTTTATGCCAGCTGTAAATAAGGGATTCTACCCTTTATTTTTCCCTTTTTTAGCAAGCGGTTTATGCTTAAAAACGCTGCCAGGGGAGTAAATTCTCATTTATTATTATTACCACGGTTACTGTTATTAGTATTTATCAAATATTACTACTACGTATTTTCCGTGATGTACGTCATCCACTACAAAGTAGAAGCTTTAGGAACGCTCTAAGATACATGCCTGTGGAGGTGATCGGCCTTCAGGTGAGCGTGTACCTCCACGACGAAGCTTCATTCCGGACACATCACAGGTCCGACCTGATCTCTCAATGCCGAATCTCACTCTTCCTGGGCAAGATACAGTAGATCGGACACCACTTGGTAATTCTTGCACTTTATCCAGTCGTTTAATATATTAAGAAACTTTAAGGAATCTCAATTTATTAGAAAAATTGGACATGTTCCCACGTGCTGTAGTTCTCGCCTTCTAATTGGTACTGGTACGAAATTCGACAAATGTGTGAATTCTCTAAAATTTCAATAGTTTTTTATGACGTATATGTGAAGATAATCAGTTGTAGTTGGGAAGCAGTTCCTGTTGAGGAATTGTGATAATGCAGTTGTGAAGAAATTGCTAGTGTTAGAATTAGCCCGACTGTTTATCCGCGATAAGAAGACTCGGTGTTGTCATTTAGTCTTAGTTCTGTGTGGCTATTCTATTCGTTTAGCGTCAACTCATGACAATGGACATAAAGTAAGAGATGAGCAAAATCGAAGAGAGGATGAAAGGCGAAGGGAGAAGGAACGACGTCGACGAGAGGAAAGGGAAAGACTGGCGTCAGCACATTTTGAAGATAGGGAAAGGCGGAAAGGAAGAGGAGCGCCGAAAACGAGAACACGTCCGAGCGCCTGTGACTGGACACTTTAGTGGTGGCCAACCACCACTGTAGGGTTTTTTTTTATTTTAGATTATGAGCTTTTTAACATGTCTACAACAATGAGTTTTGAAAGTATGTCGATTTACTCTTTTTCGAGTACTTTGTTAAATGCAACTCCAATTACATATCGGTATTTTCTAGTTGCAAAGAAAACTGGTCCATTTTTTAATATCAAACTGCCTGTTACAATTTTTCACGGTAGTTTATTATGTGTGACTTAACCACAATGATGCTGAGATATTTGCAAAACTCCGGGCCGCAGGTGTTTGGGATGGGAAACAAACGCGCTATTAGCTGAGAGACAGGCGAAACGAAGGACCCGCGTGGTGTGGTGGTGAACGCGTTAGTCCCCGGAAAGGGTAATATTGTGGTTAAGTCACATTTTTTTAATAGTTTGAGACGAAGCAGAGGAAATGAGTAGATTCACATAGCGATTATGAGGTCGAAAGAATGCGTACCAGCATCGGCATGAATTGGCCTTGCATGGGTTGAGTACTTCGCATGTCTTATACCAGTGATTTCAGTGAGAAGCGTCCTCGCATGGATCAACAGTCGTCGCCGTTCCTGCCATCATCCTTGGGTTCTTCTGGGATAGGTAGTGGGTCTGCATCAAAATCATTCCGGCTTATGTCTCAAGCTCACCTGACAGCTCACAGTAGCTCACACAGTCATAGCACGATATCGAACGGCTCGCACTCACGGAGGGATAACGATGTTATGAAGGTTGGAACTGTTTTCTTGGATTTATAGGTTCCTGAGAAACATGAAGATGGAACATGAATCCATTTCATTTTATCTATAAGAGTCTGTCCCTTAATTTTGTTTTAAAGGTTTTCTTTTGTTTTAAGAGAAAGTTCTAGTTCATTGGGCGCATTGGAATGTTATTTACACCTGAACTGAGGTCCTAACTCGCTTTTATACGACGGTAGCTGTTGTTTAAGCTTGCATGTTATTATTTACATCTATCCATTCTTGTGTTTGTTTCGTAAATACCCTCATCGCAATTTTAGCATCTTTGATTAATATGGCTCTTTAGGCAACGCGACATTATTTTCCCAGGTTACAAATGAGGTTGGGCGTATGGATGTTTTTCTAGTGATGAATTATTTAAAATATGTATTTTAACTTTCACAGCACCATTGTTACTTCAGTAGTTAAACATTACTCTGTCTCGTGTTACAGGTTCTTCTGTTCATATATCGTTATGATGAACTAATAATCACTTTGTGTTAGGACTTATCACTACACTTTCAAAGTTTTCTGTTGTTTACAGAGTTCATCGCAACATAGCCGTCTTTCGGAACCACCTCGAACGTTGACTCCACCACCACCTCCACCACCCATTACTGAGCTAGAGGATGGTGAGCTTGAGTGATCTCATTGTTATTGTCATAATTATTTGCTGTCTGTCTGTCAGTCACTGATCTATTGCCGTATGTTTCGAATTTGGTACGTAAAAGTCGTTAAGTGGAAATGTGGTATATGTGATATCTGTTTTGAAAAAGTCACGGGTACAATTTTACTTTACTTTTGGTCGTACTCAATTTTACGTCGCTTGTCACCTAGAGAACGTTGTTTAGATCGGGTATGTTATTTTTGTCTTTGTCATCATATACGCGTATTTTAATTTAAATGTAGAAGTTCCTCATCTGTTAGGAATCTTTAAAGGATGGGATTTTTGACAACGTTGAGAAGCTAGCTGAGATCTTCCATTGTTTGGGTAACTTTGAAGATATTAATGTTCATATTCCTTCATTTCGTTGTTATTGTAATTAGAGTTATAGTTCGTTCTAAGAACTTTTTCATCACTACCTTTTCACTCTTCGCTTAGAAAATGTTCCACATACGCATCCATTCGATTTAATAGGTTCAATACACAAATAACAAATAGTTAGTTGTAACTTGACAAGAGGTGAATTTCGTATAGTAAAGAAAAATAAAGTGTTCTAATGTGCTCGTGTATAGTAGTGAACTACCTAACTGCGTTATCTCCATGACATATGCTAAATTGCGAACCACTTTGTTTTCTGATCAAAATCAGCCGTGCCTAATGAGGACCCGGTTTGAATGGCGTAGTAAAAAAAATGATATCTGCTAGGAATTCAAGCTCTGTGCAGCGAAAAGGCTCGAAATGTTAACGGGATATAGACCTAAGGGAGTGTTATTGAATACGCAGTGCAACGTTGATTTGGAAAAATTCTTCGTGGGGGGAATTCAAGCCTGAAGATGGGATGTTGAGTTGGGCATGCTCTTTCTACTGACGACGATGAATTGACCGCTCCTCTATCAGCAGATGCAAAGCAGGACCGCTCGGGGGCTTTGCAGGAGTCAATTTAAGTATCATTTTTTAAAATGCTTCACATTAGGAAGCAGAGGAACTTGGGAGGATTGATGGTGCACGAGTTGAATGGCTATCAAAGAATTCGCTGCTTTGAGGTGTTGTGAGCGCTTCTTCTGGTTAAATAGAACGGTCGTTTCTGAACCATTTATAACGCGTTGCGAAGACTGGACTACGACAACAGGCAACTATCGGTTCGGTAGATGGATCGTGACGAAGCGATGTTGCACTTCCGTAAGCAGAAATTGCACCAAAGGAGGGCAATGTTGATCGTTTGGTGCTTAGTTGAGGTGAAATGATTATGACGGTGAAGTAAAAGAAAGGATAAAAAAAATTTCGAGATGGTCAATCCCTCAGGGATGCACTATGCATTAGTGTTTATCAAGCATTGTTAGGGGGTTATTGAATTCATATCTAGCTTACACAGTAATTTGTGGTGGCCAAGCACTGTATTAAGTCCGTGCTGCTATCCTCCTTGGTAGGACTTCTACCAATTTGCTAACTTTCAACCGATGATCATGTGTGTATTTCAGGGCTGTTCTAACCACTGCGGTACATGCGCCTACCGGCGGCGGAGGGGTATATCCATTAAATCGACATACTGTACCAGAAGCTTTAACGGCTGCGCTACTCATTGGTCAACACAGAGGCGCCAAATCTTCTCTACGACAACACGTAATCACACATCGCCTAACTGTGGCTGCAAATGTTGAACGAGATGGGCTACAAAACCCTACCTCGTCCTCCATAAAGCATGAAGCTCTCGGCGTTGATCATTCACTGAGGGATGCGCCATGCATTCGACTTCATTTAACATCATTAGAGGTGATTGAATACATATCTGGCATATACAATGACTCGCGGTGGCCCACCGATGTATAAAGTACTGCTATCCTCATAGACAGGTCTACTACCAAGTTCCCGAGCCAGGTGGGATGGAAAACTTGGTGAGCCTAAGGCGCAGGATCGCTCCTAACTGTATTGTATGGCGCCTTTAACCACTCCGTTACAAACGCCCTTTCGTCCAACATATTGGTTCGATTTCTCGCGTACCGACTACCACTTCTTTAAAAGCTTACACAACTTTCTACACGAGGAATACTTCAGAAACAAAGCCGAGGTTAAAACTGCCTTTGATGATTTCATCGTCTCCAAAAGTCCAGAATTTTATGTTTTGTTTGTTTCTCATTGGCAAAAAACCTTGAGATGCTAATAGTTGTTATTTTCATTTATAAAGTATATTTCGAGCTGAGATATTCCACTTTAAAAAATACAGATAGGATCGGACAGTAGTTTCAGAAAGACCTAATATCCACTTTTCTATCGAACGAGGTTCTGTTATGATATGAGACAAACATCTGTGTTATTGTATACGAACTACGATATAAACAGAGACCATAGCTGTTCGAAAATCAATTAGGGAACGAGCACTGTTCCAGAACATTCGTTGAGGATATTGTCCAGGAACAAGGATTGAAGCTGCATCACGTGCAAAAACTGCCGGATGATTGCAGGATCCACCACGACAACAACAGAAATAGCATGGACCGGACGGTGTGTTGGCCTGAAAAGGACTAAGTGAGCAGAATATTGTGCCGAACAGACACGATGATTTATACAGCTGTTTATTTTTCTCCATTTGTTGTTTCTGATGACATATTGCACATGTGCAATCTATGGGACTGCCCTGAAGTGCAAGCACTTTAAGCGCTAGCACTTTAAACGCTAGCACTTCATCGCTTCCTAGAATAGTTAAGCGGATTTTTTGTGTTTAAAGCATACCAAACCATCTCCGTTGTACTTTCCAAATGCTAAATGGATAGATTTTTGTTAGAATAGAAGTGCATTGGGGACAGTACCGGCCAACACTAGAGGCCTCCACAGTTGGGTGGGCAGAGGCAGTGTTTTTATAGGTGTGTCTATGAACATACTGAGGGTTGATCCGTCTAGCTTATTGAATATTGAGCAAATAAGTGAAATCTATTCAGCTCAGAATTGCCGTTTGCGACAAAGGCTTACACAGCATGGGTATTGTTAGTTAGTAATTAAGATTGGATTCAAATGTTAGTGCGTACCATACGACATCCTTGCTGGTTAATGAAACCGGGACCATCACCACAAGTCTGGGAGCCGAACGGTATGGTAAAGTCATTGGCGCAACCAAAACTGGCTGTCCCTACCGAATGTATAGAAGCTAAATATGTATTCCCTAGATTAGAGATAATTGGACGGTGAAATCCCTAAACGAAATCGCTAGATTTACCTCACTGCACACCAATCACTGTTTATCGTTTCTGCACATCTACGATTAATTATTCCTCCACTGTAAGGAGACGATATCGTTACACTTCCTTAATATGAGTTTGATAGAAAAAAAGCTGGATGTAGATTTTAGGCAGAAATGGTTAATTTTGTCATTGTAGTAGAATTTGGTATAAATCTCATTCCAGGTTTTACCGCTGCATAGCAAAGATTCGATAGCCTGTTAAATGTCGACCATCACTGCTAGGGATTTTTGACTTATATATCTGTTGGACACTAGTTTCATAGTGGTAAAGACAAGAAAGCGCTTGTTGGTTGATGTCTAGTTGACGGAACCAAGAGACCTTACAATCTCCCAAACTAGAATCATGGCTAGGTGGTCAATACCAAGGTTTGGGTGCAAAGGTTATGAGAAAGGAATAAAGGCGGATTAACAACAAATAGGCCTCAATGAAAAAAGATTAGCTCTATAAACGCTATAATTTGGTTCATTGAATTTTGAAGATCTAGGCTAGTAAACAGGTTCTATTTCCTCAGAGTAGCATGAAAGATTCGGATTTGTCTTTAGAAACAAGACTCATTAGTCCTTTTCGAACACCTTATGTGAATGCCTGGATATTATGCCTTCGCGAAGAATCCTGATTCCCTTAGCCCGGTTTCTTGTTGTCTAGCAGTTAATTGGTTCGAAATGATTTCGCTTCCCTAGAGTTCTATAAGGGATGCTGAGAATTCTTTTTAACATGACCCGACACCACAGATTTTGCCGATTCCATCATTTCTTGCATTCGATTCGGTTTCTCGCATTCATCATCCTGAACGACTTCAAACTTCTGTGTGTGTGTGTGTGTGTGTATGTGTATGTGTATGTGTATGTGTATGTGTATGTGTATGTGTATGTGTATGTGTTCGGTTACCGCTTGAACATTTTCGCTCTCCTTATGAATACTGCTCAAGTGAAATCACTCTGGAATCCTGAGATAGCCCTGCTAGGGCGCTCCACATAGATTAGAGAGGTGAGCTTGTCCCAGAGACCTCTGGTACCAATTTCTACACTCTAGAGAAATGAGAAAATTACCAGACCAGATACAGAGTCGAACCGGAGAGTTGTCTTCTCGTAGTAAATAGCGTACCACTGCCCTACCTACTCCCCGTGGTAACGATATGTCTATTCCAAGTCGTCCTCACCGATAGTCGCCGACTTTTGCAGGTCTTGGCAAGATATGCTCTGTTATGGTTAGGCTGCTACCGCGATGGTGCTGATTCCAGGAAAATGTCGAAATCTTTCCCACTTTGGGACACCGTGCGAGGGACCTTGGCTGTACATCATATTTTGACACTGAAGAGTATCTTTCAGCCACGTTGAAGCTAATCGTTTTATGAAACTAAGTTATATTACACTTCGGATCCTGAAAGCATCTATGATGGGCAAGAGCGAAGAAGTTATAGCAGCCGATACGGTGACAAAAGCATGTGGAAGACGTTGAGCACGTCGACCTTGTCCAATCAATAAGAAGAAATCGGAGAACACTTGATTTCACGCCCTTCCCATTTCTCTGCACTTCCTCGAGCCATCATCATCACCTAATGAGGATGCCTAAAATGATCATTGCAAGTGTTCAAGAAAGTTACTATAATGACCTACAGCTCCTACACTCACAAAAACATGGTCGTTCTTACGTTAGCGATCTCAAAGAAAGCCAGAGTGGATTGAGAATATTACACAGTTCAAGGACAACTAGATGTTAAATGAACTCTAATAGATTGAATGTATCCGAAAGCAAATGAGACAACAACTGAAGCCAGGGGAAAAGCATGTTGTAGGCAGAAACTTTCTTGCCGTACACTTGGCGGAAATCAAATAAAACATCATTGAATATCATAGCGATTACTTTTTTTATTTACTGCCTATTGCAATCTTACTGCCGATGGCACAAATCGATAGGGAACTAGCTGAGAGACAGGCGAAGGCAAGGACGCGCATGGTGTGGTACTGAATGCGTCAGCACTCGAAAAAAGGTAATTGCGCGTTCACTTCCCAGCGCAGACACCGGCGGTCCGAAGTTTGGCATATATATCAGCATTATCGTGGTTATGTCACTGAATAGTTTATGTGGAGTCAACAAAAAGCCTTCTTTACCTGCATAGCAATGCCCAGTCGGTTGCGGTGGACAGTTGCTCCCGTAGTTAATTGTTTTGAGAAATGTTATAATCTGGATTGGAAGTCGCAGCAGTGTCATGAATTGTCTAATGTTGACCAAGATCTTTGATCAGTACTAAGTTCGAGCATTCATAACATAATCGGCTACATGGAAACAGACGATAGCGTAAAGTTGAAGTTAGTGCACAGAAGAGCTTCTGCTGCACTGTTTTACCTAATTTATGCCTATTCTTCTATACTTCTACACTTTGTATTTTGTAAAATTATACTCACGACGTTAGGACTTCACAAATATGCACTAATCGCAAAGACACTAGCTTTATAAAATTTCCTAGACTAACAAAATGAGAGGGAAAAGCACTGTTATTCGTTTAACTCCTCAGGAATGCGCTATGAAAGAATTTTAAGAGGTAATTAAATGCACATCTGGTCTTTACAATCACTGTCAACTTACATATCGCAAAATAACGGGGGTTTAAAGTGTAATATCGAATCAAGGGCTATTTGTATCACCTAGAATCTGTGACAAATGCGCTGTTTTGAAATCACATGGCGTAAAATGCTTACTTTTCCCTTCTGAACGAGTCAATTCCAAGAGGATGAAGAGCTTTGATTAAGTCATTTATAGATGAGTCCTGAACGATGTTGACCATGTCGATTAGTGCTGCACTACACTACACTATGTGTCCATGCTGTATCAAATGTACAACATAAAAATATGGTTAATTCGTATAACATGCGTGATTTTGGTCAGATTTATAGATCGACGAGGCGCATGTAGGACAGTGGTTAGAAATGTCCTGCAAATACATACACGGTCATTGGTTTGATCCCACGACCCGGGCTCGCAGAGCCCTCCACCTTTCTGAGGCGGGGAGATTGGTATCAGATGTGTCTGAGGGGTAGCAGCTCTGACTTGATACATTGGTATCAACTGCACCACCATCATCCCGTTTGTCGTCGAATAAGTCGAGCGGGAATAAGTAAATCTTCCATTTCTCCCTGTTGCGTGGAAGATTATTCCAGTGGGTCCTGCTCGCTTTAGGGACTTGTTGAGCATCATATTTTTTTTTCCTAGTATGAACTCTGACCACCGGCTCGGTCGTCTTTATGCAGTACGTTTGACATTCCAAGAAATCCTTGTCGTAAATACGTTGCGTGTGGAACACTACATGTTCGGCCCACTATGTCTTCAACAGTTTGGCGTGTAGAACGGCCTCTTTGATTTTAATCGTTGACTTAGATGGGAGCTTCGAATCCTCGCTATTACTCGCATAGGCAATCGCAAATCATTATATAGGCCAGAAATCACCTCTAACGACGCCTGACGAAGTCGAATATTTGATACCTTCCTCAAGGATTGATCAACACCGAACGCTTTCTCGTCCTTTATCCTTGTTGATCAAAGTATGAAAAGCTGCATCCTTTCTGACCTTTACCACTATGTCACAGGGCTAGATTTTCCATTTAATTTACATAGAAGGCTAGATCGTCGGGTAAGCCCGCGGACACTGTCGTGCATCGGAGTCAAACATTTGTTTGGCTAATGCTCACCTGAAATATTAAATTCCCTCTTATCATAAGTCGTGTATATCACAGCAATTCTTTCTTCGATTTACCGTCGTGCAACAAGAAATCCATACAGGTGGCACGTTCCATTAGTGGACTCCGCTGTGAATTGGTGATTTGTTGCTTTCTCCCTCAGCTGATGAATTGAATGATGAATGAGCATGGTTTTCCCTGCTATCCCGAGATACATACCTAGCTCTTCACCACAAGCAACAACTGGCTGTTATGGATCGAAATGAGATTTTTCGAGTCCTGACTAGTAACTTTTGAATGGTGACAATTCCTCATGCAATTATTCAGCTGAACGAGTCGAGGACAATGCAGCAGACCAAATCCGGTTTGGCCAATAAAGATGGTTTTTCCACCAACTTTTCATGCAGTTCTCTAACATAAACAAAATTTGTTTCCGTTGCTACAGTTGCACTTATGTTTCGGAAGTTGCAATAGATAACGACAGCTACCAAATGGGGACAATTTTTTACCTTTTGCTAATACTCGGCCAGTAATGTGCCCTGGATCTGCCTTAGTACCGAACCAATTAGGTTAAGTGTCACCAATTGTTTTGTCCATATTTTTTCCACAATGATTGGATACAAAAAAGCTTCGAGCAAATAGACAGCTGGGATCTATTAGCGCCCTAAAGGATAAAGGATAAGGGATAAAGTGTTCGTCGTTGACAAATCCTTGAGGGATGCCCAATATTTTCTACTTTGACATGCATATTTGAGATGATTGAAGGCATAACTAGTTTACACAATGATTGGCGTTGGGTGGTTTTATTCTCTTAGACAAGTACTGAACCAATTTGCTCATTTCCATGAAAAAGTGTAGGAGGTTTGGTTAGCTCTGTGCTGGATCGAGCCAGTTTCTTACGTGTATTACTGGACGGAATCTCCAGCTCTACGTTACCCAGTCCTCGATTTGCATATTAAGCAAACAAAAATCCATTCTTAAAGTGCTATACGAAAGAGTTTCATTAAAAATTGAATATTTTTTTAATGAGCATTTTATATTAGCCGTCATTTTTCACTTTTTTCGAAACTTTCTAGATTCTCCAGAAAAGTACTGACAGTAAGCGCTTGACATTTTTACCATTAAGGTGACTTTTTTTCTTTGTTCTGAGCTCGTAAAATCTGAATGGTTTCTCGTTTTATGACATTTTCATTGAAATTAAATTTAATATAGAAATTAGATAATGGAACGAAAAGAATTTATGGAGTAATCTATGAAGGGCTATCGATTCAAACCGGAATGCTAGCGAAAGTTGGTAGCGAGAAGCTCAATGACTAAAGAAATGGGTGCTGGTGGTATTCTGTACGGTCGGTCATGGGTGATGGTGGGCGGATCAGGCGATGTTTGCTTTTTTTCGGCGCCAGCGCCGGCATCAGAATAGTACGAAAATTCCGAAGAGGAACATGTAACGTTTTCGAGTTGAATATCGAAAAGTAATTGAAACTTTCTTGAATAGAGGAGGTGACGTCATCAGAAAACGAATCACGGGGTTGAAAGCGACAAAAGCAACGGTCGAAAAAAATGGACATGGTGAAGAATGGGTACGAAATTCATTTCGTTACGGAGTACAATCAGCACCAGTGTCGTTTTTTATAATCACCTAAAATGTTCTTCTGGAACACTAAGATATTTCATGAATTCTTCGTCGTTTATTTAACCCTTGCGCTACGAAGCTCGTTTTTTTCTTGGTAACTGACGATAATTTATCGATAACTAGTGTATGAAACAACTTCAATGATGTCGAGATATTTGCAAAACTCCGGACCGCAGATGTCTGCGGTGGGGAACGAACGCACTATTACACTTTCCAGCGGTTAATGCCTTCACCATCACACCATGCAGGTCCTTCGTTTCGCCTTTCTCTCAGCTGTAGTGCTATTAGCAATCACCCGTCGACGGGATTAAAAGTAATGGTGGTAAACAACAAGGAGGGAAGAGGGGAGATCCATGCTTAGAGTTAAAACCTTCGAAAAGTAACTGAAGACGCGATTTAAAATTTTAAATATTTCAAAGAAATAACGGCAGCTGCTAACACAAGCGATACACATTGGGGAATACCACTCTGTCATACCGTACAGAGCGCGTCCAGTAGAACTATTCATTTTTTCGAAATACGAGATATTTAAAGAAAACGTTCGAAACAGTCCGTACCATGGCCTCCAGAACAACACAATTTCGCATTGGTACAATGAGGTAAAGGAGTAGGTACTACAGTGGTAGTGATCATGTTCGTTAACCTATGGCGAGCCTATACAAACGCTTGTTCAGTCCTGCACCGGGCTCGTCAAATTTTTCATCTCTCCGGGGTCGGAATATTGGTACAAGGCTTGACGAAGATGAGCTCAATTCCTCTAGTCGACGTGGGAGCGCCCTGTAACGGCTACCTGAAATTCCAGAGAAAATCGACTCTACTAGCAGTCAACACTTTCGTGACGAAGACAAAGAAATCTACAAACAGCAGCCGACGCCACATGCAAGGGCGCTCGAACACCATCGAGGATTATGGATCCGAGCAAGCGAGTCGAGTGCAAGAAATGTTGGGATCCATACAGTGTGATACAAGTTACGTTCAGTCAAGTAGTAGTAAGTAGTAATCTTTACTTTTTTTCCCAAGTCCTTTGAAAGTAATGGTCTTTTAAGGTTGCAGTGTGTCACCCAGTTCTCGTTTGCGTTCTTCCTATTTTTCTTCTCGAGATTTAGTTCATCACCAGATAACATTGTTAATTCGAGAGACAACTTTTTTTTTAAGAAAACAGGATGCTTACTTTGATACTTGGAAGGCCCGTCCTCACTGGTTGTGCAGGCCCCAGCACAATCTCCATTTTTCGGTTTTGCTGGTTTAGCCATTTGGTTCCATGGAGTCCCGAGGTCAGCCTGGCCAAAGTCTTCCCCCAGGTCGTCGCCACTACAAATAGTCGCCGCCCTTGTGGGTCAGAGGAAGACTTGCCACCATGCGACTAGTTTGATACCAGGACGGTGGTGGATCCTGGTATTGGTTCACTCTTAGCTAGGCTACCTGATGGGAACGCCGGACTCCTTGTCAGCTTGGAAGACCCTGCCGGGGAGATGAGTACCCCCTGCTGTACACCGCAGTCTGACACCCGGGATGACCTCTCAGCCACGATGAGGCGTTAAACCGCTAGCGGGAGTAGTGGTAGTAATAAGAATAAAAAACATATCTAGTCCTCAAGGAATCTAGATCCCTATGGTTTTTATTGTAACTATATAAATTCGCCATGAAATGAAACATTTAAAGACGAATTCAGACATTGGTATAAAGTCCTATGATTCCTTCAGAGCTCACGTCGTCGCGTAGTGGTGAAAGAAATGGGATTAAGCGCTTCAGTACGGTCTACCTTTTTGGTTAGGAATTTCTTCAAAATTTCCTTTCTTCAATTTTATTCTGAATTTTTTCATGATTTCCAATCCTGAAGCAATAGCATATTGGAAAGTTCGCTTGTTTTCGTTTTCCCAGGGCCCGCTGGCCGTGTAGTCTACCTTCACAGCCTTAGTTGTTGTCCATAAAACAATCCTCCAAAGTGTTAAAATTCTCTCCTTTTCACATGGGCTGACAACCGCCTTTGTCGAAGCATGGCAGCACCAGGACGCGATATCTCGGGTTTTTCAGAGAAAACACCGTTCAACTACCTCGATGAGAAAAGGAAGTCTAATGATTTCCAACTGTTGGCTTAAACCACACAGGTTAATGTTACACAGAAAACTTGAACAACGTTTTCAGTCAATAACGGTAGTACTCAACATTAAGCCGCTCTTCATAGTTCAGATCTCCAAAAGAATACCCTGAATTTGAGATCCAATTGAACTCTGGGCTAAATTCACAGTTGGAATCAACATTCAGATTTTCAGGCGGTGTGTGGACAGATACACGAGGTGAATTATCCCCGTTGACTGCTGCAATGCAACGAAACAGATAGAAGAGGTGCTAGATGCTGCACCACTTTCATTACGGACTATTTAAGTTTATGTGTACCTTTTGGTTCTGTGACGCTTTGCTCGGTTTTTTCTAGGTTTTCTGTGACGGGAGTCGATAATACGGATGTCAGATTTGAAAAGAATCAATTCTTTCAACGCAGAATGTGAACGTCGATCAAAAAAAACAGAAGGAAAAAAAAGGAACACCAGTGTTTAGAACGATGAACCACGTTCACAGGAAAACGGCCTTTGCCGTTTTATTAGCCAATAGTCGATTCTCTCTGGAGTCCTGGGATAACCGTGCATGAGCGCTCCCACTTGGTTTGCAGAGAGTAAATTTCTCCAGACAAGTCCGATATCAATTTCCCAACCCTGATGAGATTAGAGGAGTGGTGAGCCCGAAGAGGGATTGAACTAGGGACCGTGAACGTGATGAGCAACATCACTACCACTAATAGCACTAATGTTTCATGATCGACAATTAAATATGGTTTGGTCACGTTGTACAATACTCGGGAACTCATGGTTTTTTTTCTACTTCACAAATTTTCTATAGATCATTCGGTCGAAGACTGTAATCCTAGAATTGCTACTACAGCTGCATTCTCTCCTCGCTATCATAAAAATACCATTTAACAACCCAATTATTGATTGATCGCCAATCGCATGTGTCAACGCATTAAGCGCTCATTCAATAAACGAACGCGCATAAGTGTGTTGTGCCAGGCGGCAACTCGTCCACAGTGGGCGGTAAGATGACACGGTGCTGTTTTTCTCCACTATTCTAGTGAATATAGTTAATTAATGATATGGAACAGAGATCCTATAACAATTTTTCTTCACAATTAGGCTGGCACGAGGTTGATATAAAAAAAGTTCCATTCGGATAACTTTTCCACTCCATCGTCTTCAGACCCGCCTTTATCCGAGTCCGTGCTCCTAAGCTGTTGGGTATGGCGATGTGAATGTTCGTGGACGCATCGAATCCAATCCAGTGGAGGGAGCACCGCTCGGATTTTTTATACCAACCTTTTATCAGCTCACTTATATGGAAAATTACTGATTATTCTTATGGGAGCTTAGTGAAAGTAAGTTTTCAAGTGTCCTATAATATACTACCTGACGTTTTCTCCATTAGAAAAAGTGAATTTCATGTCTATTAGGTAGAGCATCTTTAAACGACTTTCTATAGCAGCGTACATGGTGGTGGTAGGTATTCTAAATAAAAAATATAATTTCGAAAAAATATGATGTAAGGGAGGTTTGCTGAAGAAGGGAAAAGTGCCGCTTGAAGTGGTAGGATCCGCTCTACGAAAGGATAAGCAGCAATACTAAGGTGCCGCCATACTGGTGACCCTTAAATCGATTTTCGTCTTTCTTCCAAGAAAAAAATCCGTTGTTGAACTTCTGAGTGGCAACCTGAACGACTTTCCCGATTATTGTTCTCTCTTTTCACCGTTCTCGTCATTTTTTTTAATAGGCCATTTTCTTTTCTTTGTAATAAATTTGGGGATGTACTTACGTTAACACGCAGTGCTGATTTTTTTGGCAGCTGAGAAGAGTTCTTTTTTTCAGAGCAGGGTATTATGTGAATTACAACCAGAACGATGTTGAGAACATTATTATAATAGGCAGAAAATAAAAGGTTAACATTGTGGTTTCGGCTGCAGCCTCAGCTTAACTGGATTCAATGCCGATGTGGGCTCCTGACATCAATCCCGCTGACGGGTGATATTACTGATGGCACTGGTACATAGAAAACTGGCTGAAAGAAACGCAGATCAAGAGCCTCCGTGGCACACTGTGTAATGCACGAGCCTCTGGAAACGGAAATCCTGGTTCGATCTGGCCCAAAGTCCGAGTTTAACGAATATCTCAGCATCGTTCTGGTTGTAGTTCTTTAATAATTGGAGTACTTAAAAAGTTGAGATTTTTCATGTATTTATAGAACAGAAAAAAAATCGCAGGGAATACGCCTCTTGGACGCCATAAAATGTGAAGTTCACCTTCGTAGGATAAGGAAGCTTGCATCTTGTTGGCGAAGACGTGTAGATTGTATTGGTTTTCATTGGAATTAAAAAAATTTCACTATAAGCTGAGAAATTTCGGTTTAAACCTGGTAGAACCCACTACTTTCACTCCGAATGCATTGGAATCAATGCATGTCGTTGCGAAAGTCATAGAACAGGAAGTTAGAACAATGTGGTCGAATTTTCGAGTTTCCGGATACTAGTAAACCCTATATTGGCCGCTTCTTAGCATCTATTTGCCTCTTTTACGATAGTTTCAATTTCAAATCTCGATTTTTGTACCTCTAAGGCAGTACGATGGTCAGATCATAACAATCTCTTAGAGATTTTTTGAATAAATTCTGCTTTTGAATGGAAAAATACGCTTAACACTGATTCATCACAAAGCCACAAAAGTAACGTCGGCTTGTAAAATGTGACTGAAAATACGAAGTGTAGCGCATTCACTGAAGAAGACAGAACGACAGAATCGTTGTCAGTGTGATAACAGGATGATGGTGATGAACGATAGCTATGAGGAGCGATGGACAGATTACGCTGGACAATATCAGTTTATAGGTGACTGGATCATGTGTAACACTGAACGAATTGACAGCTTATGGTTTAGGATGAGATCACCGGAAAAAAAAACTCTCGAAATCTGTGAATGGTTTGAGTGGAGGATTTTTTGCACTACGATTTTATTGCGGTACAGCTTTCAGCAGCGAATTCACCTCTTGTGCTACACAGCCGTAAATCAGCTTGAATTGATCGGCCGTACGAACGAGACCTGAACAAGGAATTGATTTAATTACGATCAACCTCAAAACTTTTATACAACGGTTGATGTTAAAGATATTTGGGAATTGACTGGAAGAGCCTCGAAGATTGAAATAAGCGCTTCACGGAATTCACTCGCCAATCTTTCACTAATTGATTGCTGTATGGATTAATTCTTACCGTCTCGCTGATCACGAAGATGTTCGACGGATGCGATGACGTCTAGTTGGCGGACACCCTTAAGTAGTCGAGCACAGAGCATGTCTACTGAACAGAAGACGCCCGTTCGTCCAGCGCCTTCCCATGAGTGTACCAACACTGGCGATGCTCTGCCACGATACGATTTGTTCACCTTGCTGCAAATAATACATCGACTGTGTCGATTATTATATGGTAAATTCCAAGCAAAAGCAAAGTTAGAATGAGGATGACTCGGTTCACACTTTAACTGCGGTATAGTAACTATTCTTCCCAACGGTTTACCGCCTCATCGTGGCTCGGCGGTGTTCCTGGGTGTCGGACTGCGATGTACAGCGGGGGATTCATTCCCTCAGCAGCGTCTTCCAAGATGACAAGGAGTCCGACGTTTCCATCAGGAAGCCTAGCTAAGAGTAAACCAATACCAGGATCCACCACCGTCCTGGTGTCAAACTAGGCGCATGGTGGCAAATCTTCCTTTGACCCACAAGGGTGGCGACTACCTGTAGTGGCGACGAGCTGGGGAAGACTTTGGTCGGGCTGACCTCGGTACTCTAGGGAACCACATAGGCTAAACCAGCAAAACTCCAAAAAATGGAGACTATGCTGTGGCCTACGCAATCAGTGAGCACGGGCCGTCCAAGTATCCAAGTAATTGTAGTAACTATTCCACAAATAGTTCCTATTTTCTGTATTCCCGTATGTCTCCAATATTAACTATGCTTACTGCTTGCCACATTTTTTTCTTGCCTTCTACGCTTTGTATCGCTTTCACATAAACACTCTGTATAAGCCTTTGTACCGTTTCCACATGTACTTTCTGTAAAAGCCTTTGTACAAACTATTCCACCTCTTTCACATGACCTTTTTATAAGCCTTAGCGTCGCTTTTCAGACAAACTTTCTGTACGAGCTATTCCTTCGCTATCTGAATAAGTTCTGTGTTGACAATTCTTCTTGCATACATTCTTATCTAATGTACATCTCTGCATGTACCGTGTAATCCCTTGAAGCAGCTCTATCAAATTGTACTAACCGAGGAACTTTCTACAACCTCCTTTTGAGCACTGTCTTTGGTTCCCTCTGTAAAACCCCACCTATTACAGAAGGAATATAAGGAGCACTACTACTCATCAAACCAGTTTGCTCCAAAAAAAATCTCCATTGTTCGCCCACGTTGCTTCAGATGTTTTCACTTATCTTCATTTCAATCTCGCTCGTACCCGCGCACCTAACCAGATGTCGTCATATTGTCATTATTGTATTGTTATTATTGCTATAAACTGTTATAACCCAAACTCAAGGTTGTTCACGGCAGTTAGGGAAAAAAGTCCCGCGTAGCGAATTCATACAAAGTCGAGCATTCTACCTACAATTGGCGAAGAGAAGACAAATCTGACCAACTACTACTCTACATTCCACCGATCAACTAGCACGAGCGGCAAGGATAGTGCGAAAACTGGTGTCAACAAGTGGTATACAAGGACAATGCGTGTGGTTTGACTGCTGCTCGAGGATTTCGTCTTCTTAACGAGTGTTGTAGGATGGTGGTCTAGTCGATTCTCCTCGCAATCTTGGAGACAGCAGGGGCTAAGGCATTCCCATATGCATTGGGAGGAGGATGTTGAAGAAAGAGTCGACCTGCACCTTGTTTCCTGATGAACTGCATCACCAACCACTGCGCTAACCCTTCCCAATATATAAATACGCATAACAATAATAGCAATAACGACGGTCATAATAATACAAAAATTAGTAAAACCACACGATTTTTCTCTCATGTGGAGGAGAGTGACCAGGATTTTGTTTAGGGATGCAGAGTAACTGGATAGTTAGTTGCAACAGTGAACATAGATATTGACAAATCGTGGCGACGATGCTTCCATTGTATTTCGTGGCGATGACTGTTCATTTTACCGATTCGTCGAGATTAATCGTAACTGTTGTAAAACATTGTAAGGTACTGCCGAAAGAAGTTGGATAGTTCGAACTCATGCTCAACAGTTGTTCAGTATTTCCTTCCTATAAAGTAGCTCCGCCAGTTCTACGTAAAGTCCGGTCACTAGTACAAGCTTTTTTAAACTCTTTCTTGTTTTTCCTTTCTCACCATCTCTATACAGTGGCAATTTTTGATCAATCTAATATATTTCCCTTGCTATATCCGTTCGGGTAACTACCGATAACTAACGGGATTACGGTTGATGCAGATATGAGATGGGATAATTTACTGAAAGTTACTGGGAACTGAGAAGACATTAAAGTCTGAAAAAAAACCTGTGCCGTATAATATTACGTATTCGAAATCGCTGATACCAACTCACCGCCTGAATTCGATGAGGCTCTTTGGACTGACAGGTGTACTGTTCTGTTTCCATGATAGATAATGGAATTGTGTGATGGTACGAGTCTGACCGTTGCGTAGATTCTTCAGATAAAATGAACGGACGAGGTAGTCGTCACTCCAAATGTGCTCAGAGACGAGATGGATCTTAAGAAGCGATTTCTAGCAAAGTACCATCATTTAATGAGGTAGCCCTATTACATACACTGGATACAATTCACGTCACAAAAAGTTTATTACCTTCTAGGCACGAAAAATTTATTGCAAAATGGACTGAATGCATGCGATGCGATGCTGTGGCGTACAAAGTGTGAACATCGATTTTATGCGCAATGCGGTCAATAAATCGATCTGCACAATGTGCTACGCTTCGTCGTTTGATGATATATCTATCCAAGCATAGAATTTCGTCATAATGTGCCACTGTATTTCATTTAGTCCACCTTTTTTTTGAAAGCACAACTCACCTCAAATGGACCATGAACTTCGGATCCGGACTCGGGCCAGTAGCTCTTCTCCTGTTTTCCCTCGTCAATTGTAGACAGATTGACGATCAGACAAACACCGTGCTGCCAAATCGCCTGCCAGAAGGTCGCTACGTCGGCCGTACGTGGTGTCTGCGCTGCGATGTACATTGGTTGACTGAAATTTTTTCGTGTGAAAATTGTTTTATAACTAGCTGAGAGAAACGCACAGCAAGGGTCTCCGTGGCGCAGTGTGTAACGCGCGAACCCCCGGAAAGGGTAATCGTGGTCCCATTTGACCCGGGATCCAAGTTTTGCGAATATCTCAGCATCGTTGTGTTTCATAATTAAAATTATTTAATGAAAACTAGAAGAAGTAATGATTTTTTGTCGTATTTTCATTCATCGTCTTTCAGAACAGATATCTTAAAAGTTACGACTGAACAAATTTCGCAGTTTAGTGAAAATTGTGAGGACTTCGCCAATTGGTAGAAGTGTTTTGGAGGATTATTTAGGCTTATTCAGCTACAAAGGATGCAAGCTTGTTTCGTTTCTTAGGTGAAAGGAATTCACCAATCAATCGATGCGTATGGTGTGTGTTGGCAAGATTTTTGATCCGCATTGATGTCATTGACTGAAGGATTTAGTATGTAATTGCTCTAAGAAATTCGATATAATTCAGTGGGAATGTACTCGAGGGCATGTGCGATGACGAATGATATCAAAACCTGATACCTTACCAAAAAAAAATATGTATGAAGCATTCACAATGTTAACTTTTATATACTACCTATTACAATTTTTCACGGCATGGTATCATGCGCGATACAACCACAATGATGCTGAGATATTTGCAAAACTCCGGATCGCAAGATGTCTGCGATGGGGGAACGAACTCGCTATTACCCTTTCCGGGGGTTAACGCGTTCACCACCACACCATGCGGGTCCTTCGTTTCGCCTGTCTCTCAGCTAGTTCTATCGATAAATAATAATAATAAGGCGTTCAATTTTCTGAGTGGTTGTTACATTGTAAAGGAGGAATGCTTATTTTTGCAACATTGTTCTGTAGCCCATTGTAGGGACCCCTAAACAACTACGGAAAGGTTTTCTTCAGCATGGAAAATCAGTATCGATCTCCAAAACGATGACAATTGCGGCGTTCTGAAGTCGAAGGATAATGAGTGATTGAAAACTTAGCATACCGTGGATCATCGTCATAGATGAAGCTTGCGTTGAGGTATTCCGTTTTTCCATCTTCCCATGCGTCAACTGGTACGAGACTTTCGTCAACTAAAAACAACGTGGAAGAGAGAGTAGGTAGATACTCAGAAAGTCGGTTTTGAGAAAGTAGATAGTTTTTAAAGTATTTTAAGAAAACATTCCATCTGGTAAAGGAAACACTATGATATCAAAGAGCAATGTGCGAAAGTAAGTGGTTCACCACTAACAGGGGTTATTCCAAGCAGAGTCAGAGCCTGCCATTTTAACCCGGAAATTTGGTTAGGAATAAATCTATGCTATCATTTATTACCGCCGTGGAAGAGACCTAATCGTAATGTGGCAAATGATTCCCAAAACACTAACTTGATTAGGGAATCTTTTAGTTTATAGTTAAGTTCTCGCTACATTCTTCCACCTACATGGTACAATGCTTCTGTTGCGATCAGCATTTTGTGTTCCGATAATGGTGTGCTTATTTGTATTATGGTAATCGCGAATAGATTCCCATTGTGCTTCAATCTTGGAAGGATCCGCTAGACATTCTTGCAAGAGATTCTGTAACGAATGTCCATTAATGAATATTTGAGAAGTGCCTAAACGAATCGTAACCACTGGTAGGAGTTCCTGTCAGAATGGTCGTTATATCTGATGTAGTCTGACATCACTCGTTCTTTAGATAATGCGGCTAGTTAATCAACTTCACTCACAAGAATTATGTGGCCAGTTGATATATCGATGTTGGATTGGGAAACGGCTTCCTCACACCAACTTGAAGTAGAAGAACTCTTGCTGCCACGTCCAGAACATGGCTCTTGTGCCATTCGTTGACGACAAAGTTCCTAAACACGAAATCATACTTTGAGCACGAGGTCATTCTCCATTTAACTATATCACTAAGGGTATCCAAATACACAAAGCATTAAAAGCCATCTTTACACCAGATGGCTCATTGGTCGAAGCTATCGGAACTGGGTACGGGCAAAGGTAGCATTTTGCCGTGTTCCGAATGAAGATAGTTTTGAAGACTATTTGATTCCACGGAATTCTGAATGATACCCCATGAATCTTCTCGCTACCCTATTTCAAGTTTTGTCCGACTTCAATCCAAGTGCAGTCCATCTACACGCAAGTGCGTATATGAACATTCATGTTTGTAAGATAATCTGCTTGTCAAATAAAAAAACTCAAGCCAGCATTGCAGAGTCATAAAGCACATCACGTGCATCTTCCTTCATCGTACGCAAACTATATAGGCGCTCAAGTCTGCGTTTAATCCTGGTTGCCTGTTTTGAGGAGAGCTGCAATATAGCTTTTGTTCTTGGTTTAATTCAGTGCCCTAATCAAACTTAGATCACTCCGGGAGTAAATTTCTGCCAAGCCAGGTTGGGAGTATACAAATAATATCCTGGTAATGTGGTTACCTTTTATTTACTGCTTATTCTTTTTTATGGTAGAATATGATGTGAAATATAACCACAATGATGCTGAGATATTTGCAAAACTCTGAAGCGCAAGTGTCTGTGGTGGGAATCGAATCCGCTGTTACCCTATGCGAGGCTAATCTGTTCACCACAACACTTGTCCACCGTCCTCGTACTTCGGTAAAAAGGATAAACGATAAAGCTGTCGACGATGATCTGAAGGATACGCCATGCATTCGACTTCATTAAGCATCGTTTGGAGGTGATTGAATGCATATGTGGCCTTTACAATGACTCGCGATCTCCTACCGATGTATCGAGCCAGTGCTGCTATCCTTCCAAACAAGTCTAGTACCAATTTCCCGACTTCCGTGGGATGGAGGGCTTGGTGGGCCATGGGTGCGGGAATCGATTCCACGTGTGTGTTGCAGAGCTGCTCCGACCACTGCGCCACACGCGCCCTTTTCCGCGCCCCACACACGGTACTTCGGTAAGGTGTTAAAAATTACCGCATTCCCCACATGCAGCAACGCGCCACATGACTTAGTGATGGCGAGTGATTAGCTCGAAATACTCATATGGTAGAGTAGAGATGTGGTTATGCAACACATTTCCAGATTAAAAAAAAGTGGACAAACCTGATATGCTAGACAGCTCTTACTTTCCAGATCATCTCTAGCGTGTATTATATTGTTGGCGTAGTAACGACGATTTTTCATGACATGAACCGCGAGCACCGTGACGAGTGTAGTTATTGTGAAGGCGCAAATAAAAAGCACTGGCATGAAAATCCAGTCGCGATCTGACGACTCGACTGGAACTGACTCCTATAACTAATTGTGTATATGTATGTATGTGTACTTTCGCCATTTTTTTATTTACTGTCCACTTTTTTAACGGCAGTGTATTATGTGAAATATGACCGTAATGGTGCTGAGATATTTGCAAAACTACGGACCGCTGGTGTCTGCGGTAGCGACCGAACACGCTATTACCCTTTCCAGGAGCTAACGCGTTCACTCCCACACCATACAAGCCCTTCGTTTCGCCTTTTTCTCAGCCGTGTTATTGTCCCATATGCTATCAGCATCCTCTGTTTCGTGGTCATTTTCCCTTCAATTGGAAAGAATTTCAGCCGTGAGTAATTTTTCATGCGTCGAATATGAGCCTCAAGCACCCGAATAATCTTTTCCAGAACTAGAAAGATTTAGAAGTGCGGATTCGTCAAGAAAAGGGTGACACGACGTGCTCTTTTGTGATTAGTTGTCGCGGTGGCGTTCGAGCGTAACTTTACCACGCCAATCGCAGAGCCGATAACTTCTTGCTTCAGAAGTACTTCTACCGCATTTTCTTACTCGATTCAAAAGAAGAAGGCTATGTGAGAGGCTCACCTCTCCGATACCAATACCTGTTTCGTCAACTTCTGCGCCGGAAAATTTCGCAATGTCTCTTCGCCGTTTATCTGAAAAGGAAAAAAAATATCCAAACTGTAATAAGCACGTTGAGAATAGTTTTCTCAGGAAAACGGTTTGCTTCTGATCGAGAGTAAAACCCGATTAGAATGAAGATTGAAATTGTCGTGAAAACACGACATTAAATGGTTGAAATCACAGTGTACCCCATATGCATATTGATTGATGTAGCAATCACCTAGTGAAAAGGGAAATTGCTATGGTAATCATTAGCCAATTCTTATCAAATTACATGACTCCCAAATTCACCCAATCAGTACGACAACCTCCGCTTCGGATTCTCAACCAATAAATCAATACTTACAAACAGCTTGTGCCACACCTTCGACGGTATCGATTCGTTTCTCGTTCTGGGGTTTCGCGTCCTCCATACGGTTGATACGCATCGATAACTGATTTTTGCCGAATCTAGGCAATGACACACTAAGCTTTTTCTTGTTTGGATAGTTATTTAATGCTAAATATTTAAATATGACAGCTGTAGATTTGGTTTATCATCCGGAGCAGCACTTATGCTGTAAATCTCCTACGATCACATGCACTTTTTGGCTGTTTGAATGATCACAGGGTAAACTACGAATATGTTGAACTAAAAATGGAGAATTGTCAATCGGCTCCAGAGGCTGAAGCTAAGAAGTGTTGAGGCTGAAATTATTGACTGGACCACGAAAAAGTCGATCTACTCACCGGAAATCATCGAAAAGCAAATTATTCGGTGTAGCGATTTTGTTTTGTAGGAATTCAATAAGTGGGTAGAGTTGCTCTTCATCTTTAATGTTCAGCTAAACAAAGAAATTATTACCAATTTTAAACTGCTTGACTGAACCGCGCAGTTATTGCCCTTACCGTAATTGGTTGCCCTCCAGGTTACGATAGAACATTAGTTCCAGTAACCCGTAATACAAGGGAGCCGTGCTGCGCAGTAGTCGGAGGCGCGCTGCAATGCACCTGGGATAGATCCCTACACCCCAGGCTCACCAAGCCTTCCATCCCTCCCCTCGGTGGTTGGTAAATTGGCACCAGACCTGTCTGGCAGGACAGCAGCACTGGTTCGATATATCGGCAGGCCACAACGAGTCATTGTAAAGTCCAGATATGCATTCAATCACCTCCAACGATGCTTAATGAAGAATGCATGGCGCATCCCTCAAAGAATGATCAACGCCCAGAACTTTTAGCTTTTCCCTTAACGCGTAATATCGTTATAGAATCGTACTGATCGATAAAATAGTTAGCTCACTCACCTTTAAGTAAACTCTGTTACCAATCACACGAGTAATCGGTGTGTTATGTCCCTTAACAATCTTATGCTCCACATTTTCGAGACCTTAAATATAGTAATAAAGTCTGCGCAAACTAGAATGGTTAAAAGAAATGATAAGGAAAAAAAGGTGCCGCCATTGATAAAAGCCTCATTTCGGCTTCCGCATTCAAGGCTATTTCAACTTTTTTTCTTTGAAATTTCTTTAAGATAATGAAGAATGGTTTTCTCTTCCCAAAGAATCTGTCCATACTACCAGCTGATATAAGAATGTTTACTTTCCTTCAATGAAATTCACTGACATATGATGGGTGAAGAATTAGGCCAATCGCAGTCGAAACAATGACCCATCGCGCTTTTGCGGTCCGCTGGCGAGCCATTCATAGCAACGCGCGCGTGTGCGTCACGCTGTCAGAAAAAAAAGCAAAAAAAAGCAAAATTTTTTTAAAACCAATTTTATGTCTAAATAATAGGACAAATGAGCAAGAATTCTATGATTATACTGCCTCGTGGCTTCATTTTTTTCTCATATAATCGCCATTTCCTTAAATAACGTCATCAAGGGCATGTGTAGCGCAGTGGTCGGTGGCGTCCTGCAATACACACGTGGGATCGATCCCGGCGCACTAGGCTCACCAAGCCGTCCATCCATCCGATGTCGGCTAATTGGTGCCAGAACATGTCTGTGAGGATACCAACTATGATTCGCTGAATCAGTAAGCTACCGCGAGTCATTGTAAAGGATGGCTACGCATTGAGTCACCAACAATGCTTAATGAAGTCGAATGCATGGCGCATCCTTTAGGGATTGATCAACGCTGAGAGTTTTTATCCTTTTATTTCAGTCTCATCATAGCACTGACGTCACTTCAAACCATCTTCTCTTCAGCATTGCTTTCCAGAGTTCTATTGATTGATGGAAGTTTCCTGCTCAAAAAAAATTTTTTGTTGAGAATGAAATGATTCATTCAACAAATTCAGAGCTCTGCATTTTTTATCGCTTTATGCTCACGTCATGTTGAAAAGCGTTCTAAATAGAGAGGTTGTTCAAATTTTGTCAAAAAATTCTTTTAGCTTTTAATTGTTCTCCTTCTCTTTTTTCCTTTCTTTTCTCATCTCCTTTGCTTTTTCCTTTACACTTTATGGACCTTAAATTATTGATTTGCGAGTTATTCTTTCTTGATAATTGATTATTTGCGGAAATTTCTTTTAGAGCTTTCAAATTCAATTGAATAAAGTAAGATCGGATCTATCGAGAATTAAGTAAATCTAAAAAATCAGCACTTTTCATCCAGTACTTTGCCTTCTCGCTTTCCACAATCTAAATGTTTCAATCTCTCATTTTAAACGGTGAGCATTCTAGCTGGGGTCGGAACTTCGGTGAATTGGAAGAGACCTTGTTCTCAATTCTCCAGATGTCAATTTGGTGATCCCAGAAAGATGAAGGGGCCTGTTTGGACTTAGGCGGGTTTGGAGAAGTAATGATGCGTCTTATCACTGAACAACGCCTGTTGGCACTGCGCTTTCCGAACCCATGCTAGCTTAGAAGGCCTAAAAATACACACGGTGTTGGATTTTATGTTAACTTAAAAGGTTTAAGAGGTTGTAGTGTGGTTACTTAGTGCATAATGGCTAAACCGGCAAAGCTCCGAGAAAATAGAATTTCTGAGGAGGCCGCACAACCAGTGAAGACGAGCTATCTGGGTATCGAAGTGATTCAGTGTATAAAAGCGGTTATAGTGGGGACAAATCGTAATCCCAACCTAACCCACGAGTTGCAGAATGGAAAGATCACGTGAACTAGCCCTCTGATGAGTACTTTTATCTACTTCGACCAGAATGAGATCGCTGACGGCTTTTTTGATATCCCTGCTTTCCTTTTCTCCCTTTGATTTATTTCCTAATGTGATTTGAGGCAACAACACTCGCCGGCCACAGTCGCTCAAAACAGCCTTCGTCCTCACCCACGCACACATCCCATTCAATTTAGGCACAGCGTCAACAAAAAGGGTACAATCGCCATTAATAAATCAACCTATAACCTATTACATGAACTCCAAGCGCTAACTATGGAGGCTATAAAGGCTTCAGATCACGTGGCACTGCTCTCATCTAAAATATACAAGTATGTAGCGCAGCAGTTAAAGAAGCACATCGCATCACATGTGGTCCTTGGTTCGATCAATCTGTTCAAATGAAGCTCTCCATCCCATACAGGTCGGAAAATTAGTATCAGCCGAATATGAGAGGATAAAAACGCGAACTGGTTAAACTGATTGGACCTTCACTACCTGCACCAATTATTCATTCCGTCACTTTTATGATGCTACAGATGGAGCAGCATCATTAACTCATGGCGCATACACGGGAAATTGATCAATGTAAAACGTTTTATCCTTAGTCTTTATCATCTAACTATTCGTTAAAGTGGGCAATTGGAAACCTCCAGTCGACCCTTACTAGTGAGCCCTGTGGCATAAAAAACACAGAGAGCGCGTGTTTGGCATTGGCAAGAGATGCCCTGCAACATACGTAGTCGTTGTTCGATCTCGTGCCTCGGGATCACAAAAAGCTTTCCAACACTCCGTAGTCGACAAAAAGGTACCAAACTTATAAGGGAGGGTTACTGCAATGGCTAGATACATCTGTGGATCGGTAATCTACCGCAAATTATTTTATGGGCAAGTAATACATTCAATCATCTCTAACAATGCTTGCTGAAGTCGAACATTCTTAAAGGGGTTAGGCAATAAGCAATGCTGAAAGCTTTATCCTTTGTCCTTATTATACAAACACAATGCTCACCACACTCTTCTTAAGAAACCGTTTACTTTTTTTCCTTTCGGATTTTCCATGAGAATTGACAGAGGTACATACTCGTTCATGAAAAGGGAAATGTGGCTTTGATTTGTAAGAAACTATCCAGCCAACATATTGCAATGGTATTTAGCCGAATCGATGTGCAGGATGTAACAAGTACAGATGCGAGTATGCTCCTGCTAGTATGTACAAACATAATTACTTCTATAGAGGAGGGATATGTCAATCCGGTGGGAATGCATTACATGATGAAACTGGATGCGGACGAAACGCTGACGTTTAGACCAATCGAGGTTTTCATTTTGAACAGTAATTAAAGGAACACCCATGGGGGAATTCCTTTGGTCGGAGGCAAAGGAAATCTCATTGTACCGTTGTGTTTCTGTGTTAAGCCTTTTTTAAAAGAGGCCTCGTTCCATTCAGGAAGAGTTGAAGCTGAAAACGCTAGTAAAACGGTGATTTAATCAGTTCTGAAATGAGATTTTACTTGTTTACCTAGGAAGTGAAATGGATGAAAAAAAATGAACAGATGATTGAAGGTTGAGGCGGAGGCCATAGAAACATCGGCGAGACAAATCTCTAGTTCTACGGTAGGTTTCCATTTTTCATTTCTCTTTTTTTGTTCACATGAGCCCGTATAGCATATTATGCGAATCCCACCACTTCAATTCGCACTCTGTCATCCGTCTTCCCTCCTTTATGGACCAGAGAGAGCCCTTTACAAACAGACTGACAACAATTCCTGACTCCAGAGGGATGACGAGCTTGTTTTTCATTGACCAGAATTGAACCAGTGACCTTTCGTGCTTCACTGAATGTCTTTACGCAGACTGCATCCAGAACCCACAGCAACTGTTAAGCCTTACAAGTAAACATAGCACCATACTTAACGTTGCGAAAAAAATTTAAGAGATTATGGTCTGGTTAAGTTATGCATAAATTTTCCACATAAACACCTTTTATTTATTTTTATTTTATTTGACCTGTCTTCACGTCTACAGTGCGGATTCCAGCACTTTTCACATTCAATTCGTTCTCTCGCATCCATTGTCCACAAAGATCTTCCAACTCTACGTGTGGCTTCGGTTGCTGCTTGATGATTTCCATTTCATCTTTATTTTATAGGTTGAGTCGGTTCTCCCCAGAGTCCCTAATATAGCATGGATGGAGCGTTCCCAATTGGAACGTCGAACTAACACCATGCTCGTGATGACGGACATCACTCTTACATATTATGCACTTTAAATTTGATTTGTGAACTTCAACTTATAGTTAATATCGATTTCTTCAGGTAGTCATACATATATTCCCCGTAACACTTCTTTATTGAGCATAGTTCACTTTAAATCAATGGGATCTCATTTCAAATACTGACGCCCCTTTTTTAATAAAATATTATGCTCTTAGAAGCATACTACATACTTTAATAAAAACACTTCTTCCTATTTCCAGGACCTATTTTCTATCAATAGCGGCATTGAGCAGTTAATTCACTGCATCCTTAGTGAGCAAACAAGACGTTGTTACTTTATTCCTTATTCACTAAAACCCGACGTTCCGGCTATACGCACGAGGTCACTGGTTCTGGTACGTCGCTGATCAACTCGATTCCGTTCTGTGGCCGACAAATTTACGTCAAAATTGTTTGGAAAAAACCTCACTGCTCTCCGGTAGACAGGAGTACGGCTGTCTATGAGAAGAACTAGGAATGCACTGGCACACCCACCCCACGATTCCAGAAAGAATGCATTCCACCAGAATTCAACGCTGTTATTGAAGACGATAGAATCTTCAAGCCATGCTCGAATGAACAGGTAAAATCCGAGGACCGTCGCTGATGACAATTGCGAGACACTAAAAGTTACATTTCGCAATATACCCTGCCATTAAAAAAGAGTAGGCAGTAAATAAAAAGGTTAAAAAATGTAATGTATGTCGGCCGTCTTCCTCTATCATGCTGGCAGTACAGTTTAAACGCGCCAAAAATTTAATGTATAGATTGGTTGGCTTGCTTCAGAACGGCGATAGATTGCCTTTCGTGACCTGACCTAAATTCTATTTTTTTTCGCATTTCCTTTAAACATTTGTCCTATTTGTGACTAATTGGAAGCATCAAAGTCGTCAAATGCAGAACAGCAATCATCCGACGATGACGACGGCGGACAACTTCGTATAGCTGGCGAAAGCGTAAATAATTTAAGTTTCAGTCAAACCTTAAAAGGAAACAGCTGAAGACACTAAAAAACAGTAGCAAGATTATCTGATCTATCCAAAGCTTTGTAATATTTTGTATACTTCAATGTATGGAAATCTACGCTCATTAACTTTTTCATATTAAGCCACGCCCTTACAGTAATCCCTCACTTTTAGTACTGAATTAAAAAGATAAGAAGTGGAGTTCATTATTACTTCTCAACCAGGGATAAATTTTCGAATATTCTTAAAATACTTAAACATGGCTATGAAAACTAGACGATTTTCACATTTACTTTATAGCAACCTAATTTATTTAAAATAATAATCAACCACAATGATGCTGAGATGTTTGCAAAACTCCGGACCGCAGGGTCCTGCGGTGGGGAATGAACGCGCTGTTACCCTTTCTCGGGGCTAACGCGTTCACCCCATACCATGCGGTCCCATCGTTTCGTTTGTCTCTCAACTGGTTTTCTATCCACTATTGCATCAGCAATAATCCAGCGAGACAGGCGAAACGAAGGAGCAGCATGGTGTAGTGGTGAACGCGTTAGCCTCCAGAAAGGGTAATGGCGCGTTCGTTCCCACCGCAGACGCCTGCGGTCTGGAGTTTTGCAAATATCTTGTCACCATTGTGGTTGTATTTCGCATTATACCCTGCTGTGGCAAAATTATGGTAGACACCAAATAGAAAGTTAGCATTGCGATCAACGTTGCTGTTCCTCAAATTGTGCACTTGTTCAATGAACTAAACTGAAGGTCGAGCGCTCACCCTATTATTTTCATTCAAACCTTATATTTTTCATTCTTTCACTCAATATTGACTATATCGATGGCACCGTTATTCTCTTTTAATCGATTTGCACGAAAGTTTTAGAAACGATCTCGTTCCCAAAACTGCTTTTCATTATCTCGTTTCCAACGTGTTAGTGGAATTTTCTAGTCGATAAAAACATTATTATTATACGGTTTTCTTAGTGAATAAGAAATCCTGGATCCAGAAACTTTTGTGCCTTTGACGCATCCAAATCATTAACGTTAAGATGCTACAGTAACCGCTTACCCTGACGAAGATCACCCAACTGCTCGGCGTCCTTTTTCAGTACCAACTTCTCTCCGCCACCCAATGCGTCCAACGGTATCGCCTCTTCGCTTTCACCTGAACATCAGTACGATTAGAAGTTACCCAAAGTGGTAGGAAATATGGGTTGAATAGTTTTGTATTACTACGAGTGGAAACTTGTAGAAAATAGAAGACAGACATTCTAAGCGGCACTGCTTAGTCTATGTTCAGTAGAATGCACTAAATTTGTATTATTTGCTATTATATTATTTTTTTCCTTCTTTCACGTTTATTCCTATTTTCAGACTTCTTAGAATGAATTGAAAGGTATTATGAGGCTTAATAGCATTTGGTACGTCGGCACATGCAGGGCAGATGTTAAAGCTACCCTCTAATATATATACTAATACATAAATGGTCGTTGGTTTGATCTCAAGGCCGAGAAAACTAAGCCCTCCATCCCCTACAGAGTTAGTAAATTGCATCAGAATAGCCTAGAGGACACAAACACATGTTGGCCTAATATATCGGTGCGCCAAAGAAAGCCGTCATAAAAAACCAAATATAATTAGCCGTTTTCTTGATGAACAAACACAAGATTACTCCCATGTCCGACTTTCTATTAACCTCGGCATTGACTGAATAATTCTTCCTACTTCTGTTTAGCAAACACGAGGTGTCATTTTATTTCTTTATTTACGTATAAGCTGACGTTTCGGCGGATTTCGCCTTCCTCAGAGCCCGGAAAGGTCAAGTTGGCTGCGATGTACACGGTTAAACGCCATAACCAAACACAGAAAATGCTGAACCAAAATTTCAGTCACATTGAACACAGAGTCTTTGCACACTCACCCCTTTCTATGAGTCTTCCACTAAATATTTCACGTGGAGACCAACCGCACAGATTTCACATGGAATCGTAATGTACCCATCTCGTCAGAATAACAGGCTTACATACTGCTCATTATCACGCGTGATAACGAGGTATTCCTCCCTGCGGTTCATTTTCGGATTCTTGGAATTGATCCAGAATGCCTCGAGAATTTTGCGCGCTTGTGTTCTCGATTCCTGCGCGAGGATCGTAACCCGCACTTCAAAATCTTCTCCGTTATGTCTCTGCGTCCTATGCGTGCCTAGTGGAGTATTTGGTTTACGTATGCCGACTAGGTGTTCTTTTACACGAACGCAGAGTGGTCTACCCGTTTCGTCAACGTATTCGTCCCCGCACGGTTTACAAGAGATCAGATAAACTGTACCTGAACTCATGCAGTCACCGTCTCCACCATTGAGACAAATTATACAATTTTCCGTTGCACATAGACGGTCGCATAGGCGGTCATGAACTAGTTGGCGTCTTAGATTACTCGGTGGCATTTCAGTTATCGTTACCGAATTCTGTAGACCGGCCCTTCTTAAACAGCGTTATATAGCTGCACTTACTTAATTTGAAATGAAGGGGAGGATAAACGGGACCTCGTTTTCGCAGAGTTATCGTTTGGGGGGCCTGTGATTTCCTCTACACCTATCCCGAGCTACAGTTTCGTAGCCAAGTTGCCGCGCCAAGTTCCGGGACTCCTCTCTCTGCTCTCTTCCCGTGCACACGTTGCTTGCTGTTCGAAACATGTTTCTCACAAGCGCCCTTTTCGTGTGAGAGGGGTGAGGGGGAGAGGTAATGAACCAAGATGTTTTTTACTACTTGGCTTTCGATACCATTTCGTAACGTAGCCGTTTTCTGTCAGGTTAATTTGCACGTTCAGAAATGGAAGCCAGTTTTTTCTTTGGTTTCTCTCGGGTGAATTTAATATACTCTGACTGTTCGTTCAACAGCTCGAAACATTTGTCAATTTCCTCTTGTGTTGAACAAATGACCAAGCAGTCATCTACATATCTACAGTAGAGTAACGGCCCGAGATCGATTACTGGTGCTTCCACCTTAGACATGAATGCAATGGCAAGGCTTGGTTCCAAGTAGTTGTCCCATTGCCAGCCCTCTCGTTTGTGCGTAAAAAAAACACAAGGTTGTTAACAACAGGATTTATTCAGCACTCGCCGACGTTCTCCCGGTTTCGCCTTTCTTCTGGATTGCTTTGTTGTTTATAAGTATTCCAGTTATTACTGATCATCAACTGCACAGAGTCCAAGATGGATGAGGAGTGTCCACGAAAACAAATATGCCTTCAATCACTTCAATGTTGCTTGGTGAAGTTCTCAGCCCATGACGCATCCCTGACGGGTGGATTAGTCCCGAACGCTTTATTATACATGTTTCCACTTTAAAGAAATGAAAAATATGGTTACATCAATACAACAACAATGTTAATCTTCTATTTCCTGCCTACTACAATTTCTCACGGTAGGATATGATGTGAATTACAACCACAATGATGCTGAGATACGTGGTATAGTGTGTAATGCGCGAGCCCCCGAAAAGGGAAATCGTGGTTGGCCCGAGGTCCAAGTTTTCCGAATATCTCAGCATCATTTTGTTATAGTACAATAACGCTTGTAAGTCATGTATGGCTCATATTTTCGTAAAAGACTAGACTAGACATGACTGCACCGCTAAGAGCATCAATAAGACATCAACTATTCACCTCCTTACTTAAAAATTTTGAAATGCAGCACCAGTGAACATTTTTCGTTCGATAGTCATAAATTTCACACACAGACTAGAATAATGAAATAACGCCATTACAACAAACTTTTAGTAAAGGACCGATGCGCTATGAATACCGCCGTCAACTTTCCGAATGAATTCATTAAAGAAAAAAAATTACTTCACGGCATTTGTTCGGACCTCCTACCGTAGTAAACCTACATTTCCATTAAACCCATCACGATTCCCGAATATTGAGAGCGTTATGAAGCAGGGTAAATTAAAACTTTTGATTAACGCCAGATGGGAAAGTAATGGAACATGTTGTACTTGCCGTGTTTGAGTCATGCGAAAAATCTTGGACCCCCGAGATCCTCGCTATTCTCTTACCTCATCGAAAACGTGTGTATCGACCGATTTCAGGAAAGGAATAAACAAAGTTGATGAAAGTAGCTGTGTGGACGAAAATGGTAAAAAAAGAGGCAAAAAGGTTAAATAAGAGAAAAGTAGTGCTTCCGAAAGCTAATCGTACTTGTCGAGCCCGTGGACCTCTCTCATTGAGGAATTTCTAGCCAATTAGTTCACAAGGTTACGTGGTACGTCCAAAGCTGGGGGAAGAGAAGAACAAACGCGGATTAACAATGACCTCGTGCTTCTTTGAGAGATGAATCCCTGAGTTGAACTACCCGTATCCGACTTGACACAAACCTTCTCTATTTAAGCAGACGTGCATATGCCTGCACGTCTAAATATGCTTCCGATTGAGAAGATTCTACAAGTCAATACAGCCAAAAAGTGTGCACTGGCCGAGATGAGAAGACGAGGCCATTCATCTTCGTCTGTCACATTGTAGAAGAACTGTTCAGCGGTCCATGTGGCAATAGAGGAGTTGGTGGCGTCTGGGTTCTCATCAGCACCAGTTTGACCATGAATATTGACTCATTGGAACAACTAACAACACTAATAGGACTTTTACGGTTAAAGAGGTGTGGATCAATACCGACTATGACAATCTTTGTCGTCTGCACACAGATATAAAGCTGTGACTAAGGCGAAGTCAAAGCCTTCTATATGGACTTGGAGAAGGTCTACAGAGAAGAGCATACATTCTTTAAGGTCATCATTGGAGATTTTACGCTAAGATTGGACCAAGAAGAACGCTTGAAGATCGGCACATCGGGACCCACGGATTAAAAATGAAACTAGCAAGATGAGCGGCTGTTCTAGTTTATCATGTTGTCCAAGACCATTCATGGTAAACCACAATTCCTAAAGACCCATTCTCAACGTTAGACGTGGGAGTCTCCAAGTGGAGAGTACCATAACGACATAGACCACGCTATAGTAAATAAAATTCTACCTGGTATCAGACCGTCGTCTCCTTCATGCAATATCCCATTTCTCGCAAAGAAGAGAAAAAAGCCGCTGAATTCAAAAAAACGAATTCCGAAAACCACCATAAACTGGGATTTATTGAGTTCACTAGTCGGTTGTTAGAATGATACTGTATTTGACAGTATCGACGAGAAATATGATCTGCTCATTCCACATATCACATTAGTGCTATGAAAGCTGCGAGTTTAAAAGCTTCCAACAGACGTCTGTATTCATAAATACTCGAGCTAATGCGTTAAAGTTGAATTTTATAGGCTATACACAGCCGCTAACTCAAGTCCAAACTTGCTAAAGAATGCAGACAGGCGACAAGCTATAGAAGAATATCTTAAAGAGAGAAGCGCAGCAGTCGTGGTCAAAGCTGCACAGTCTGCGAAAACATTCGCAAAGCCATCTGAAACTTCGCCATGTACAAGACAAAAAGGATCGCACTCCTACGCTTGTACGGAACAGTTACGGCTTTCCGACGGACAATGAAAAAAAGTCACCCATGTTTACTACTTGGATCATTTCAACAACCACGTGTTCCTATCCTCATATGAACTAAGGTAGGATAGATGTACCGCCCTAGCCGTTCTCTCTTCCGAAACCAGGCATACTATTTCGCCGGTGAAGAATCAACCAACTGGTCCGGACAAGACGAGACCCGAATACATGAAGAGGTTTCTGTCAATTCTCATAACACACTGGGTCGGTCTCTCACAAGTGTTATCTGTCAGAATTCAAGATTACAACGTCTCAGTTTTGCTGATGATATAGCTCTTATAACAGCAAGCATTGGCCATTCAGAACGAATGGTGATCGACTTCGATAACGCTTGTGGGAAGACTGGTCATTCGAATGTTCCGAAAAAAAGGATGTGGTCAACGATCAACGGGTAACAGTTGATGAAGGTGGCACATTTTATCCACCGAACAATGAAAAAAAGGATAAAAGGGATAAAGTTTCCGGCGTTCATCAATTTCTGGGGGATGCGCCATGCATTCGACTTCATTAAGCATCGTTGGAGATGACTGAATGTATATCTCGCTTTTACAATAACTCAACGTGGCCTACCGATGTAACGAGCTAGTGCTGCTATCCTCCCAGACAAGTCTGGTACCAATTTCCCGACCCCGGAGGGATGGAAGGCTTGGTGAGCCACAGGCGCGAGGACTGAAACCATGTGTATTGAAGGGCGTCTGCGACTGTTGCGCTACATGCGCCCCCACCGAACAATGTATTATTTAATTATGGTGCTCGTCAACAATCGCCCTTTAATACGGAAAAATTGCATTAAAAATCAACAGAAACATTGAAAACTAATAAGGGCGGGTGCTAATACTTTGATTACTAGGTAACAAAAAATTTATTTAGCTTTAATTTTACGGGGAAAAAAACATTCTAAGTAGCCTGTGAATATTGAAAACGTGTACCTTGCACGGTGTCATCGTCGTCGTCATCAGCAGTAAGGTTGCTTTTTAAGAAGTAGAGGCGTCGAATCAGTTCATTGAGTTGTTCATCAGACAAAACGGACAAATCTAAAACGTGGTATAGTTTAGAAAATCGATTTATCGTTTGGCACTGGTCGAAGTATGGAGTTACCCAACCTGGGCTTTCAGATCGCACAATTTGTTCGATGTAGTCTTCAATAACGGGATCATCGCTTGCATCTTGAGCGCTCAGTTCTGGAAGGAAACTCACTAGCTTCCGCTTTGCAATCGTGAAAGTTTCAGAAAAATTCCACTTTTTCTAATGTTTCCAATTCCTGTAGTGGTAGATTACAGTACTCTTATTTGCTTTGTCTTTAACGAATAGAAAAAAAAAGATTTGCCGCAGTCATTCTTTCTCAGGTTTTTGGCATTCCTCCGCAATTTCTTGAATTCTTCTTCCAATTTTTTCCCTCTATGAACATTTTTTCAAACTCTTTTCACTTGTTCTAAATGACCCGACATCAACCAAACGCCCACATCTAGCGGAGCTCCCTGTGATTCCTACCTCGGAAAATAGCACTAGACTTGTATGAGGTGACAAAAAAAACCCTAACTAGACATATTGCTTGGCCTCAAATTAGTCATTTTATCGGACAACTGCTCATTTATTCACCTATGGATTTTACGAAAGAAACATGGCACATCTTCATGGGACTGACCAACGTAGGACACATTTCCGAAGATTCATCGAATCAGAGTGGTCTTCTAATGCGACAAATCGCCTAGAACGATCTTACGACAGCAGAAGCTACTTACCGCCACCCATCGTACATAAGTGTTATGGGATTCAATGTGAAGAAAGCCAATTTTTTTCCCTTGCTAATGAAAATTCCATTGAAGTGGAAAATGTGCCACTCTCAACACGGTTGACGAAGAATACAAGTCACTTAACTGCTAATGTCAATTATTGCTGTCCTACGGAAAACCGTGACTAAAGCCATATCAACAATCGTAGATATCTACTCCATTGTCACCTCCCACTTACTCTATATGCCTATAATCATTTTCGAAAGTGTTATTTTTTAACAGTAATTGCTGCCATTATAGTAACCACTACTCTATGTGAAAAAATAACGCAGCCAAGAATAGTGGTTAGAGGAACACTGCGGTACACACGTGGTCTTTGGATGACTGTATCTAGGACTAAGGAAAGCCTCCATCCTTCCGTAACCCGAAAGTTCATGCCAGATGCTAAGATAAAATGTATTGACTCTACATATCGCTAGACTCCCACAAGTCACTGCTTAGGTCACGTAAGATCCGATGTTACGAACGGAATCAAATACATGGCGCAGTCCTAAAGAATTGATCAATGCCAAACGACTTGTGCTCTATCCTTTTCTTCTCAGAAATAAGCGAATATTTTGGCTAAAAAATCTACGAATATCTTCTGATGGCTATTTGATGAACTTCTGAGAAGATGTAGTCAGTATGTCGATAAGGATGGAAGACGATATGAGGCGAATCAGTTAGTTGAACCGGCACCCTCTACGGCCGAAGAGACGACGCTTTGAAGGACACGAAACGATAAGAAGAAGGGCAGCAGAGCCAAATGAGATGTCGGAATTGGCCATTTTTTAAATTCGTAAGTATCTTTATAAATCTAAGTATTTAGGGTCAAGATAAGGTCCAAAGATTTTTCTACAACGATAGAGTAAAAACTTTAAAAAAAACCGGAACAAATCATTTTCAGAGCTAGTATATTTTTCTTTGGGTGTCGAGCTTCGATGTAGTGCAAGGAGATTCGTTCCACCGGCAGGGTCTCCCAAGCTGAGAAGGAGTCCGGCGTTTCCTTCAGGAAGCCTAGCTAAGAGTAAACCAATACGAGGATCCACCACCATCATAGTATCGAAGTCGCATGGTGGCAAATCTCCTTCTGATTCACAAAGGGCTGCAACTGCCTGTGGTGGTGACGACGACCTGGGCAGACTTTGGCCAGACTGACCTCAGGCAGAGAAACAATAGCTAAACCAGCAACACTTCGAAAAAATGGGGTTACGCTGGGTCCGCACAACTAGTGAGGACGGGGCATCCAAATATGTAAACGAGTAAGTATATTTTTCTACAAAATTGCACATCGGTTTCATTTCGTCTAATTCGTTGCTGTCATTAGTAATTACTAGAAGACTTAATATTTCTAAAAACATAGTGAAAACATCACTTTTCATGGAAAACGTTGACAAATTAGTTTTCAGCAGGCTATTCATCGTTACTGAAATATTACATATGCATGTAAAATGACACTTTTGACCGACTTCCCTATTGCCACTGAGAAACGTTGCAGGCTTTCTTCACATTATGGAACTCCATTAATAGACTTGAACTGTTTAATTCCCCCAATAAGAGAAAATTAAACTAGTAATAAGGAAAATTTTGATAGATGTAGACTTTATCTTGTTCTACTTATTTGGATACTTGGAAGACCCGCTCTCACTACTTGTGCGGAACCCAGCATAATCTCGATTTTTTCGGAGTTTTGCTGGTTTAGCTATTGTTTCCCTGGAGACCCGAGCTTAGCCTTGTCAAAGTTTGCCCCAGGTTCTCACCACCACAAGCAATCGCAGCCCTTGTGGATCAGAGGGAGATTTGCTACCATGCGACTAGTTTGGTACCAGGACGGTGGTCGATCTTGGTATTGGCAATGGTTCACTCTTAACTAGGCTTCCTGATGGAAAAAGTTTGTCAAGTTAAAGTTTTATCTCGTTCTAATTAATAAATTCGACAAGTGTCTTCATACAGAGTATGACGAATCGATTAAACAACTATGATGTATAGACTGAACAACCATTTACCCTCACCACCAACTCACCTCAGTCGATAGTATTGGGCAACAAATATGAAGAATATGTATCGTAGAAAACCAATAAATCTTACTCTTACCGCTGATATCGATTTTAGGGGCCGGATCCTGAATTTGATCGAGAATGCTCTGTATTTCGCTTTCTGGTAGTATGACGATGTCGTCTTCTGTTGGTTCGGTATCGTTTTCAGCGATATCGACATCTTTCTGCTCTATTGGAACAATTGCATCGATCTGATCATCATCGTCTACCAAGTTACCAATCGATGGCTGGAAAAGAGAAGAGAGTATTTCAATACGATAGCAAGTAGATCGAAAATATAGGAAATAATAGAAAAGATTTTAGTGAAAATGGTTTGGTAGTATTGATGATCGTGATGGTGATGACGGTGACGACTACAAAGGAGAAGACGAGGACGATGGGTAGACGGTAACGATGGCAATGATGTTGACGGTGATGATTATGATGGCAACGACAACGACGGAAACTATGCTTGAGACGATGGTGAAGACAATATTGGTGATGATAGCGATAATGACAATGATGATGAGGACGGTGAAGAAGATGGCGTAGAAGCTAATGAAGACGACAACGATGATGATGGCAAACACAATGACGGTGATGATTATAATGATGGAGATGGCAAAATCACGATGACAAGGACGATAATGATGACGATGATGACCATTATGTCGACGATGATGGCATGACAGCTTTGGTGATTAAGATGAAGCAGAAGTTTTGCAGGAACTATGAAAATTATCACAATGGTGGAAGGGTAACACAGAAGATCTCTTCCTCTTCGAAAATGAATAGTGTACTTACAAATCAAAAATTTAAGAAAAACTGCATAAAAACGATGAAGAATACGCAACGTTGAGGAACTATTTGTCATAGGAGTCGAACACTAAAACACTGAAAGAAATTCGTCAAAAGAAGCATGCTTCATGTCATCTGAGCATCAAGTGGGCGTCTTCACTTCGAAGGGTTCTACATGTCACTTAAGTATTTTGTATGAAACAAAAACTGCAGAATAAACGACTAGCAGATTTTTTCTTCTACTTAACTAACCTTCGTCCTCATGCTTCGAAAGAGCACTTTACAACGACCCGATCCAGATATTTAACCCGCGACCACAAAACAACCCGATATATAAGAAATTTCTAGGAAATTTCACATACCACTTCGTTTGCTTCGTTCACATCGACAACATCGTCAGCTGATGTATCTGCATCCGATATGGTAGGATCTTCGCGTAAGCCTATTTCGATCAACTGAAATCAACCCAACCGCGAATTTTTTCCGCATTTATTTTTATTATATAAAAGACGATTTTGCTTAGTTTTCGACGATTTGTTCCAACAATAAACCTGTATGAGTGCCCAGATGTTAGCCGGGTTCTGGACTTGACAAAAATCCTGATCGTACTGAAGACCGTAGTACATGGAGAGCTTGAAGTATGACAGTACACATTGTGAGCGCTGGTCTTGCCACTCAAGGCCTTGATTCGCTAATCTATAAATTAAGTTAGTCAAATCGACAAAACAATAAACGCGTTCATCTCGGTTGTTATTTGTTATCATAACCAAAAAACTGGTTAGAAGTCTTCAAATATTGGCATGCTATAATAAAATTTTAGTACTGTGTATGTAACCACAATGATGTTGATATATTTACAAAACTCCGGACCGCATGTGGCTGCGGTGGGGATCACTCTATTACCCTTACCGAGGGCGCTAACGCGTACACCACCACACTACGCGGGCCCTTCGTTTCGCCTGTCTCTACCTATTGCTCAGTGCCATCAACAACCACCCGTCGACGGGTTCATCTGGGGAGTCCAAATCGGCAGCTGACGCTGTAGTCCGTTGATGGGTGATTGCTGATGGCCTGATCAATAGAAAACTAGCTGAGAGACGTGCGAAACGAAAGACCGGCATGATGTGTTGGTAAACGCATTAGCCCTCTGAAAGGTTAATAGCGCTTCGTTCCCCACCGCAGACACCTGCGCTCCGGAGTTTTTCAAATCTCTCAGCATCACACATATTACCCTGCCGTGAGAAATTCTAATAGGCAGTTAATAAAAAGTTGAAACTCTGTATAAATTTTTATTTGCTGCCTACCATTTCTCCTTGAAATTATTAGGAAAACTACAAACTTGCCGTGAAAAATAATAGGCAGTAAATGAAAAAGTTAAGTTGGTTTCGACTACTACGTCAGCTTAACTAGGTTCAATACCTGTTTGTGCTCTCCAGATCCTACTTGTTCAAGAATGATTGCTTATAGAACCGTTAGGTAGAAAACTGACAGACAAAAAAGACAAAGCAAGGGCCCCAGTGGTGGACAGGATAACAATTGAGCCCTGGAAAGGGTAACCACCGGTTCGATCTGGTTTGGGCTCCAAGTTTTGCAAATATTTTAGCATCATAGTGGTTGTATTTTAGCACTATTAGACAGGGCTGCGTACAAGCTCTGTCCATCAAATTGATATTATCGGAAAACCAACTATCGATTTTAATCGAATAGGACGCTAAATTGGAAAATTCTCGCATACCTTGTGAGTTCTAAGCGTAGTAGTTCTAGCTGAGTGTCATCTAAGTGATCTATTACGGTAGGAATAGGTGTGCCGATTTTGGGCGAGTAGCATTGTCCAAACACGCCATCTGTGCAGATGAGGAAATCAACAAACGATCAACACTTGAGTTATTACTCCATTTACTTTATTTCTATTTTTATTTTATCTTATTTTATTTTATTTTATTCGACCCGTTTTCTCGTCTACTATGCGGATCCCAGCACTTCTCACATCCGATTCGTTTCCTCGAATCCATGGCACACGAAGGACTTCCAAGAGTAGAATGCTGGTCGAGGAATTCTCCATGGAGTCTTGAGATAGCCGGTCTCGAGCGTTTCCAACTGGATTGCAAAAAGTGATTTTTGCCCATGCAAGTCCGGCATCAATTTTCCGACCCCCAGAGGGATGAGAGGCTTGGTTGGCCCGGAGAAGCTAGCACCATGCTCGTGGTGACGGACGTGACTGCCACTGTACTATCCGCCCCATTATTACTCCATACAATACAGATAATAAGAAATCAGACTCAACAGCCGGTTGACACAAAAAAAGAATTAGTATTTTCATTTTTTTGTCTCTTTACAATGAGAATCTTCTTTACGCAGTGAATCTCGTACCCACAGGCCGTGAACTGGGTGTTCTCAAGTAGTGAAAAGAGAGTTCTAACGTGGATCACACGCGGCGACCATTTGATTACAGAGAAACCACAGATAAACTTAAAAAGTTTAGTCCCTGTTTTTCGCCCCCATGAACTGATTTTTTCTTCCCTAAACATTCTCATTTGTATAACCATGGGAATGCTTTCGCAGATGCAGATCTTTTTTCCTGTAACATTAAAAAATTTCATTCAAGTTAAGTACTAAATGGATGAGAATGTGGGAACACGTCATAGCTTGTCAAAAAGCTCCACAAACGGAGACCGATAAGATGAACACACGTAACTAAGCCCAACAAGCACAACAGAACTTTGGTTGATCGTTGTCTCGTAGTGTGATTTTTATGAGCGCATGACGGTATTGAAGCCTAGTAGACGCGGTATGGAGACGAGTGGAAACTTTATTGATACACGTTAAAGTCATTTGATGTTCAGTGAGATTACAAGTTATATGAATCATTGTGCTCGCATAGCGTAGTGCTTAAACGTCAGCGTCCAAACATCTAGTCCTTGGTTCGGTTCCGACTTTTGATATCATGGCAAGCCCTCCATCGTTTCAGGGTCAGCAAATGAGTATTCAAAGGATAAAAATGCTGAATTATAACCTCTGTGATGCTTGGGAGAGTCCATGGCTCATTGTTCATTCCTAGAGAAAAGATTAAACGCGTTAGGATTTTTAAAGGTAATAGACTGAATTAGACAATTTAGGCATGGTAATTGATTCCACCTATTCTTATAAATGACAATTCCGATTTAATTAAAATTAAATCGATATAAATCCTCTCGCAAAATCAAGGAATTAGGTATCAACTGACGCTATTTAATCCTCTTAACTACCGTTCTCTGAAATTTTGAAAAAACCTTGGCGGCAGTTCACTCGGGATAAGATGTCAACTCTAGCGTTATGTAAGGGAAAAACGTCTCCTACTTAATGACTATTTCTGCCAGAACAATGGTCATTCCGGCTTATAATTAGCTGGACTCTCGTATTCTGCTCGCTTTCGTATGGAATTCAAAATTTTGAAAAGAAAAGATAAGGGCCTTCCTGTACACCACGGTCTACTAGTTGTTCCCTCTTAAAACTAAGAGATATTGACCTGATCGAATTAGCCACCGCCTGGCACTACGACACCTCAAACTACACTATCTTCTTTCGTCGAAAATCCCACACTATCTGCTATGCTTTTCAGTGTGATCTGTTGTTTTTCGCTTTTTTTATTAACAAGGAAAAGCCAAGTGAATGTTCGATGGAGTACTGGTCGACTTTCATTTAGAGATTTTCCTTAAGCCGTCATTCAATCAGGCAACAGACAAACTCAAAGTGCATTCCATTTGAGCGTCAATGGTCATTAAAAAACAATTTTAAACGCCTTCTTGCAGTTTCCGTCCATATTCTGTAAACAATCGACAAAGTGCTTGTTAACGTTTGTTTACTACAGCCGCTTTTTGTCAGAATGGATTGATTCAACGGCAGCGGCTTAGGCTTTTGGTTCAACCACTAGCGATGACAGATCTTACCTTTCAAATGATAGAACCCATTTCCCCCCATCAATAGCACATTAAGTCTCATCCGTTGGTGGAAGGTGTTCCTGCGTTTCAAAAAATTTCCAGTAATAGAATAAAGGATAAAGCGTTGGGCGTCGAACAATCGTCGAGAGATGCGCCATGCTCCTGAGCTCATTAGGCACCGTTAAAGGTGATTTAATGCGTATCTGGTCTAGACAATGACTTATGGTGGCCTAGCGATGTATCAAGTCAGTGCTGCTATTCTCCAGACAAGCATGGCGTCAATTTGACGATCCCAGAGATCTGGAAGACTGTTGAGTAGCGGTGCGTGGCTGAACCAACAATCCGTGATTGTATTGAGGGACAACGCACGCAAGCAATGCTCTATGCGCGCCACACAGAAAATAACCATTCCAACAGCAAACTCACGAAATTTGCGAAGTAGCTCGACATATTCGTTAGGTAGGTAGCTAAGTTAATAGCAAACATTGAAGGAAATCACCGATGACATGGACTAAAGCTAAGCGCAAGGTGACAAACGTCCTTACGTTTCAACAATGGCCAGCGATTTCCCATGATGAAGACATGAAAACGTCATAGCGCACTTCCTCGTAACCCCAGGGAAAAAATTTTGTCATTTGCCAAATCAATGACATACCAATTAGAAAGAAACCCTGTTCTCGAGGGATTATGAGTGAATATTGACCAAGCTAATAGCAGTTATATAAGCGCGAACAAAAGAAAAAAAACTTGTTCCAAATAACTTCAACGTTCAGAACTTAGAAGATGATGCGTTTTTCACTAAATCATATGCTGGATGAGCAACAACGCAAGCATTCAGTAGCATCGCTTTTTAGGATTATCAAGAAACCGTTGCGGGTCCATAGGCTAGTTCTTGCTTAGAGTTGCAGTACATCAAGTTTTACTAACCCTTTCAAACTTTCCCGTGCCAAATTACTAGGAAAGTCTAGGAGTAATTTTTGAAAAATTTCCTAGCAAACATCCTCGTGGTGACTAAGCAAGTATGAAAATCTAACAGATACCATATGAAGACACCGCAATCACAGTCAATTTAATCAATTTATTGATCGAGGAGAATACAAGTAAACTTAGCGCAAAAAGTGTTGGCGGCTCAATTGCTGCTAGAATGGAAATATCAAGAGGAAACAATTTCCTTCGGTAATCTGTTATAACTAGCTGACTATTACATATAGAGTAAGTACCATTACCAAATAACACTGCATTGGAATATTGAGGTATTTTAGGAAAATCAATTTTCTCGACCATCAATAGTACTAAATCCTCGAACTGTCGATTGACCAAACACTGATTAGTAACTCTTGATTCGATCTACACTTTACAATTCTTTGCAATATGCAAGCAGACTCACCTTGAAAACAGTACTCGTCGTCTTCACATAGCGCATCGGTGAGAGTGCAACCTAAAAAATCTATCGATTTACCAATTATTACGTTTCGATCAATCAGTTACCATTTCAGACTACCGGAAAAAAGGCTTTCTTTCTCACTTCATTGCTGGTCTTCTCGACAAATAAAATGTTTGTGAAATTTATACCCATGGATTAGGTAAATACCTCCAACGGCTTTAGCTTCGATGATAACCCACGTTTGCCCAGCTAGTTTCTTTTTACTCAAAAGTAGTTGTTTCTTTTAGAATAAACTTTTTTGGCAAAGAGTGCACGATATTTGGAAATCCTTATTATCTGCATCACATAGACTTTGTCCTCCCAACGGTTTACTGCCTCATCGTGGCTGGGAGGTGTTCCTAGGTGTCGGACAGCGATGCACAGCGGGGGGGAATCGTCCCCCTGGCAGGAAAACATTAATTACACAGATTATGAAGCGCTTTTATCAAATCTAACATAAGCAATACAAGTTTTTTACATGGATTAGAATACAACCAAGATGATGCTGGGATATTTGCAAAACTCTGGACCGCAGGTGGTTGCGGTGGGGAACGAACGCACTATTACCGTTCCCGGGTGAATTGGAATACAAAAAATTGTTATGGAGTTCTCACTGCACATTCGCAATCTCCAAGATTTCTATTACTAAGCCATATAAAATGAAAAAGTCGATAGCAAAGTATTTCCAAGAGTCATTTGATGTTCTGCTCTTTCCAAACATAGATGTTACTTTTTGTAATCGCCTATTTATTTAGCAAACTAAGAAAAACCACGCCCACTTGTCAGGAAACGCGTAGGAGTCTGATCGCCTTGGCAAAAAAATCCGAAAAATATTCAGTAATAAGTGAAAATTTGGTCGAACGAGGAGATATTTGAATTTTAATGAGACTTTTAGCACTTCCTGGATTATTTGGCTATTGATTACGGTAGGTGCGATATAACAAATACTTGTGTGATCTGAATAATTTTTCACTCAATCTTTTTAGAATTTCTACTTCTAACTATCATTTAAATGTGATTTTTTTAAGGTCTGAAGTTTCTATCGTCTTATGGAACAATTAAGAGCTCCATAGAAGGAAGAAAAAGACATTTTCGCGAGTTAAGAAATACGAGACTAAGTCGCATTTGATGGGAAATTCTTCAGATAAATGCTATCGCAGTCGACTTATGCGTGATGCAAAGCTGAATTTAAAATTTTGCACTCTACCCTCATTAACAATTCTCTGAACGGGCCTTTCAAACAGCAACAGGAGGAGAAGCTGGCTCATCAGTTATTCTCGTTTAGCCGTTACTTGTTCTTTCCTCACCGGTGACAAGAAAAAAAGATTTATTCATTGCTATCGTCCATGAAATGAGTACTTAGAAGGCGGTAAGTTAGTCGACGAAAAATCGTCCACAGAGCAGAACCAATGAACTGCCAGTAAACGAAGGCAAATTTGGAGGTTAGTCGTGACCAGGTGAAACAACCAAACAATAACATAAATAAAGTCTTTCTTTCATTAACAAGATGCCACTTTACCAACACTTTGCGGCAAAGTATGTTAAATTTCGTAGAGTTTCTTTACATCGTGTGCACCGAGTTCTCTCATGATTTGTTCAAAAACCTCTTGCTCTTGTGTAAAATAAGAAACTTAAACTACACTGTTCTTGACAAGAAATGCTTCGACGAAATGACTCGCTTAACGAAAAGAAATGCAATGGAGGAGTGTTAGAAGTTTGGAGCGTTCTGGAAATTAACGAATACTTCTCAGCACTTCAAGAGTACATGAGATTCGGATGGTATAATTGGTATTACTAAAGAGTTTATCCGATAGCTAAGAAGTTCGATCGGATTACAACACTTCTATGCGAGCTCGTCTTATCCCTAAGCAATCCCAGAAGAACATCAAAAACGGTATATGACTACTAACATTATGAATGGAGGTCAGGAAAACAATTCTTCCGATGCTCAGGCTACTGACCATGCAGTTTTAAAAAAAATCAATGAGATTCCCACCCGTGATATGGAGTCGATAATGGAAAGCTTTCTATTCCAACACATTAGGCTCCATAATGTGTACCTTCTTTATTACAAAAATCTCTACTTTATCTTGCGGATAGACTACTTTGCATTTGTCCCTCCGAAAATAGACTTACGATCAATAGCATGCCAGTGGCGCAATTTCAATATCAAGCAATATCGTTACTTGATTTCACTGGAGTTAGAAGCCATTTGGACGGTGTTCACGAAGGGATCTCTTCTTGAACACGTTAGGAATACAGGATGAAGCTTTTTCATCGAAGTGCTGCACTTCGAAAGAGAATTTCTGCATAGATTACGATCAAACCATAGTTGAGGTCTTACAACACAAGCCGAAGTATCATCCTTTTCTTGTCTGAACCTCTACGGATTATTAGAAAGATTTGATATCGTTAGCCAATCGCAAGAAGTCTGACCTCTTCATTGGAATTCGTTTGAAAACTATGGCAGAAATACTGCTGTTTGTAGTCGTTTTACACTACAATCGGAAAGAAAGCTTGACAAAGCAACATTACATCTTTGAAAGATATACAACTTAGAGAATCCGCCATGAACTGTAGACCCACTTAAGCACCGTAGAGGTGGCTGAGTACAAATTCTCTTTATACAGTGGCCTGTGGATGCTATCGATGTCTACCACATCATTGTTTTCGTCCTCGCAGAAAAGTCTGGTGCCAGTTTGCCGTCCCCAAAGAGATGGAAGGTTTGGTGAGCTCAGCAAGGGTTCGAACCAAAGACCGTGTGTGTGTTGCAGAGCATCTCTAACCACTGGCGCTACATGCGCCAATTAGATAATGTAGTGAGGAAAAGGTACATGTGTATTGGAAAACGCTCAAGAATCACGCAATGTAGCATATGGAAGTTTTCATGTAGTATTATTCTGTAAAAGGAACCTTTCGTTGAAGTCTCCGGGTATATAGATAGCGCCAACAGTCAGGCTCACTTGAAAGCCCTTTCTCCAGACACGCATGAATCATGCCACAGAGTGCTCCGATTTGGGATAAACGTAGGCCACTAAATGCTAACAAATGCGTCGCAAACTGACTGAGGAAAGCAAGAAGGTAAACAATACCATAATCTAACACCTGCATCAACTGTGACTTCGTTAATTACCAGGCAACACAACATGGTGCCAGTAAATTTTCTGTACTTCCTTATCATGATGAATGGCTGCCCAGAAGACCCCGTCCGCTCAGAGAGCACTTAAATCCTCACATTTTTTGAATGAAATCCTTTTTTTCCACTATCATTGGTAGGAGTGTAGCAATGGTGACCTCGTCTGCTATGGCGTAGTCTTACTCTTAGTTATGTCGCTGGAAGTCGAACTACCTCTTTCTCAGCTTGAAAGACTTTACTGAAAGGATAAATCCAGCTGTACATTGCAGATCTACAGCCAAAAACATCTTCCATTTATTATGAAGCACCAACTATTGAGAGAACAGAAATCTATATCTAATAGAATATTAGTGAATTTTTTAGAAACATTCACGAAAATACTATAAAGACAAGTTGTAGTTTGTATCGGCGACATAAACATTGATGAAGCGAAATGGGTCAAAGCTAAACAGCTATGTGTGAGTCGGTTGAAGATATTATTTTGCTGCTGGAAATGCAGTCAGTGAACACTTTTCGCAGGAATTATCCTGATTTGATGTTTCATCTTCTCATTGACTTAGTACGGAAACGGTTTGAAAGAGAACACCTTTTCTATAAAAAGCTCATCGAGTACCTATTTTGTTTGTTTTATTCTACATAACTCGTCCTCCACAACTACTGTGCGGATCCCAATACTTCATACATTCCATTCAACTTCTCACATGTGTCACATACGAAAACCTTAGAACTGTAGGTGCGTTGGTTTGGATAATGCTTGAGGATTGTCGTCTTATTTATGAATGTGGCTAAATTTCGGTTGAGTACACCCATATGAATGAAGGGCTTGTCGTCACCGGGGCCGGGTCAAATCAGCTCTGTGCTCGTGATGAACGACGCCACTACCGCTGTGCCGCCTGCTCTCAAAAGCTTATCCATGGCTGTGAAATGTTCTCTGATCCCAACGGTGACCCACGATTTCGTGAAATTCCTGGGAGAAAATCGATTTTTTTGTTCAATATTGTCGTCTTCAGCGACTGTCTGCTGTTCAACACGTTATTGATTAGGAGATGATAGATCTTCAAGCCCGTTGCCGTCCCTACACGTAAACCCGAACACCACTATAGATGATATTCGGAGGACAATAAACCCTATAGGAAAATTGTCGTTGACCTATTCACTCTGGATAAGATGTTGCGTAGCAACATTTGTAATTGTTCGTTGACACTGTTTTCCAGGAAGCTGAACGTGTGAATCATCACAAACTATGAGCAACGCCGTCGCCAGAGATTGGAAACTCCAAGAGCAAGCCTATCTTGACATCTATGCGGGACGACAATGACATTACACTGAAATATGGTCACTCGAGTTTTAAAATAAAAGTCAAGAATCGGATAAGTAAACATGTATGGTTTCTTGAGCAACTAAAATGCTCGACTTGAGTTCTACAATCAAACAGCTCCGAAGGATCTATTTTTGGTTCCATCTGTCACCACACATCCTCTATTTCTTCAGGTCACAATCGGTCCCAAGTTATCAAGAAAACGTTTTAACTGATTCAATCTAAATGACTTCCACCCGAACTTCAGTTGACTTTGATATCAATCGTGTTTAGTTGAACGTTTTGTAGTATCCTATCATGAGTTTTTGGTGTGGGGCGCACTGTTAGAATTGTTCCAGCAATGGCATGAGGTCATTGGTACTGGGCTGCCGCCCAGGCAAAACAAGCTCCACATTCTTCCGGAGTCGACAAATTGGTACGAGACTTGCCTGGGACGATAAAGACACTAATTTGATACACCGGTAAGCCCGCGCAGTTTACTCTCTACTCCAAATACGCATCCAATTACCTCCGCCACACTTAATGAAGTCAAGGACGTACATCTAAGAAGCAGATCGACACCTAAGCTTTTGGTCCTAATCTTCTTAGTTCTTTAGTTGTTTTTAGCTTAGCTTATCAGAAACAATTGTCTCCATATGATAAATCACATGTTTGACATCACCTCCAAGGAGGAAATAGGAGGTGGCCCATGCATAAATGGAATAAAAGGCATGACTGACACAAGGTAGCACAACAAAAGTCTTGAGGTGGGTGTGGACGAGCACATAAGAATAACTCCAACGTCTCAACGTGCCAGCCCAACTTACTAAGAGTTCTGAGAAAATGAGTAACGAAGACAAACAAGGAACCTAATTCACAGCGTAATTGTGGGGAAAAAAATATGAATAGAATGACACCATCATGTTATAGCATCGTCATAAGGATGATGTTCGGTGCCTGCAGAAGTGGTGAATTATTAATGGACGCTGTGTTAATGAGATTAACATCATCTGCGCCAGCTCTTAGCTCGTCCACTTGCAGATTTTGAAGTGGAGAAAGCAGTTCAGCAGATTATGAAGATGTAACGAGAAGTCGTCAGAATGGTCGCTTTATGTTATCTTCATATTTATAGCGGCATAAAAAAATAAAAATAAAGCTCTCGATGTCGATCAATGCCTGAGAGATGCTCCATGCATTCAACTTCATTAAGTATCGTTGTAGGTGATTGAATGCGTATCTGGCCTTTACAATGACCCGCGATGGTCTACTGTTGTATCGAGATAGTGCTGCTGCTGCTACTATCCTCCCAGACAAGTCTGGTACCAATTTGTCGGCTCCAGAGGGAGGGGAGGCTTGGTGGGCTGTGAACGCGGGGATAGATTCAACATGTGCGCCGCAGTGGGCCCACTGCGCTACACATAGCGCCATAAAAAATTAATAAAAGAGGTGGCGACGTTGTCATTACTGACCGACTCTCATTCGAAAACGCTTTTCTTCAACGTCTTTGTACGACGCCAGCTAAGCCAACAGCATAATTAAGTAACAAGAACGCACAGATCTTAAGAATACAAAACAAAGTGGGAGAAAAACGAGCTGAGAGAAACGCAAAGCAAGGGCCTCCGTGCTACAGCGTAGAATGCACGAGCCCCGCAAGGGGTAATCGTAGTTCGATCTGGCCCCGCGTCCAAGTTCTGTGAATATCTCAGCATCGTTGTGGATGTACCTCACTCGTCGTGAAAAAACAATGTGTTGCTTGATCTTGTTCGATCGACAGCACATTTGCAAATGGAGCGCATAATTTGGACAACTGCTTTTTTTATTTTCTCGTGGAAAATTATTCCCTTAATGGTCCCATATATTTTAGCTAATTTCATTTCCTAAAAGCACTGACTGCCTCAGAAAGGAGAGAAAGCCTAAATCGCTTACGACATTCTGTCGTTCTCTCGTATTTCACGCAAGCAAACTCCCGAACTAATCGCATCCGTCCAGAAAACCCCGCTCTTCATATAATCGTTTCTGACTTCTCAAATAAACCCTTATATCGGATGATTATTTTAGAAATTAAGGATAGATGGAAACCGAAGAAACTTTAATAAAAGCTTTAGCTTTAAATTTTCTTTGAACTAACCATTGCCGATTGATCTAGTTCAGGGTGAAAAAAGTTGCAGTTTTGAACTTTCATCTAGAAAAACTCGCTTTCCTAATAAAACTATATGCAGTAAGATTTGCTCATTTAGGAAAAAGAAGATACACGGCATCGCTAAAGTCCCCCTATTTTGATAAATGTCATTTTTTTTCCTTCGGCTGTTTTCTTCTATCCCGAGAAGTTGAGAGATGACGCGAGATGTCGTCATTGCGCTCGCCATCGCCATGCTCACATTCCGTCCACATACTGCCCATGCCCCCTCGCCATTTCCTTGGATGAGGAACACAGGAAAACAGGCTCTTTGGCGTCATTTTATTCGTGTGTTACGTAATGGAATAATTTGGACGTACTTGATGCATGTTTGAATTAAAACGGAAAGGAAAACGAGTTTGGGGTTAGCCAATCTTTCATGGGTGCACCCTGATTAATGGACTTTGTTCGTAACATCTTTGAATACATCGTTAGCTTATATAGCGAATTGCGAAGACCTATCTCCCTATCAGGTCATTAGAGGAGAAGAAGTGGACATTTTTCACGATTGCATAACGTCACCGACGTTACATTAGATTGTTTCTTGCGAGCTAGTTCTCATAAAGGGTAGTAGCTAGTTTACCAAAGTGGGATTGAGATTTCTTAAAATAAATTGTTATTCATGCTCATTTCGTTCCTGTAAAAAAACATAAAAGATATTAAAACTGTTACAAGAACTTATTGCCACAAGGACTTAGGAAAACGTAGGTATTGGCTCGGGCTTATCTCCGCTGGGAATCCTTAGGTGCTTAATTAGTGCACTTTCTTAGAGAAGAGTACGGACCAAGCACAATTTCTACCCTACAATTAATTTCCTTGTTGAATACGATTTTCTATTTGGAACGTGACAAAATCCGTGTCATGTCATCCCAAGTTAGTCTTTCTAGGATTAGGAGGCTTTATCACCTTTGATATAGGATTTCTTAAAAAGTTGATGGCCATCTAGATGGAAATTTTCAACTAGTTCTCAGAAGTGAATGACTTAGCTGAAATAATTAAAGGCCAGTTTGGTTGATGAAGAAAACCGAGGATCGTAGTGTTTAGTTTGTTAGCCAGAAATATTCAGCAGCCATGATGAAGCAGTAAACAATTAAGTTTCTCATTAGTATTACGGTGAACAAATACGGCAACGGAACCCTTTTCAGCTTTATAACCAATTACGTCTTACCTCACCAAATTTTTTATCTCCATGGCACTTTCCGTAGTTCTCGTGGTCAATTCAGCTGCAAAGGCTGAACAGCGTTCAACTTTACAGAACTTTTTCACAAATTACCATTTCCATTAAGAAATTTTGGTTGTATTTAATCTATTTTTTATGGCAAGAGATTAAAAACACGGTTCGTTGTGCAGATGGAATGACACGTAACCTTTGGTGACTTTGGCTACAAAGCTTACCTAACCCAGTATGGGATTTAGGATGATTACATGTTGTAAATCGGATTGATTACGATTTTTGTCCACTTATTGTCTAGTGTCGAGCTGCTTCTCTGAGAAGACAATCACACTCGTCAAAAGCTGTATCATATGTAGACACCCGGTTACTGTTACCCGTAGGTGATTTTGCGTGAGATCACCACATGTGGTGGTGGAATCACAACATCATCACAAACGTCTTTTCCATGATTGTTGTACATGTAGAAAGCCAATAGAAGTATCATAACAATTAGTCAGTCAAACATTTTATAGTTGAGAAAACTGGGATGGGTAGCGCAGTGGTAGTGATTCCATTCATTACATGGACGGTTCAACCCACCCATGTCCTAGTTTGACCTCACCCCGCGCCCACAGAGAATCTCATCACTCCGGTGTTAAGAAATTTCTAACACGGTTGGCTAGGACAAAATGAATCCTTCTAATCCAGGCTCTAGACGACAGAAACGCTCTAGCCTGGTAATCTCAGGGACTCAAGAGAAGATCGACTCGACCAGCACTTAACAACATTGGTAGAAAAGACGACAATTTTCAAACACCTGCGAAGCGTTCAAAAACCTTCGTGGGTAGTGAATGGGAAAAAAACGAATTAAATGCAAGAATCGCTGGGATATACATTCTATGAAATGTATGATTTTGGGTCATGTAATAAAACAAAAAAAACAAGAAATAAACGAACAGGCTGAAATTAGTATGCTCAGGAAAAGCCAGGGTTTTTTTCTCACCGATCCCTCTTCTTTACGAAGCCTCATCCATGAGTGTTGCTACGAAGGGTGTGGTTGCTATATGAAAGTGTGTGTTATGTTAATTTGTCATTAATGTAAATTGAGATAGTAGCGATTCATTGCGTCTCTTCGTGCTTCCCAGATTCCTTCTGGTTTCAATTAACTCACATTCACATCTCCTCCGGCATCCTCTCCACTCCGTCCTACTTTTTCACTATCTCTCTCTCTTACCAATATTAGTCGGCAGAGATTCATTTGCTTCAACTGCCTCAGAGAAACCCAGCATCATACTATTCTTCGTCAGCAGAGCGAACAGCTGTAGTTACTAAATAAAATTTGATGTTTGGATCGTAGTTGCGAGTTAAAGCGTGCAAAAGTGAGTGCTCCATCTTACTGTTAAATAAATGGAACCCTTAACCACCAAAAAGAAAGGCTTTGGGCAGAGCATAGTAGTTGTGGAATCGATGGTGAAAAAAATTTATTGAAGAATGAAGACAAGCAGAAAATAATCCAATAAACGTCACTTCGTACTATGACTGTTCATTTTGCTTCGAGATTTACAACCGCTTATGATGTATAGTGACAAACGAAGAGAATATGAGGATGGTGAACCTCATAGATTTCACATGTTACGGTATTCTATAGATGGCTGATCCTTCACATAGCTCTTTTCTAAAGGCTTTTTTTGTTCTGTGTTTTCTGTTGCCTTTTGAACCACTACTTACAATAGATTTTGGCAAGTGGTAAAGTGTGCGTGGGAAGTGCAGAAATAACGTCGTCGTCTTTGTCAACATTCTGCCGAAAAAAGCTTTTTGAGTTTCTTCTTCATATTCGTCAAAATATGAGCTAACTCAAGGAAGCCAGAACAAAGTGAAATCTGTCCGGTGACGTCACTGCATTTCAATGTTCGAGGGAAAAAAAAGAAAAATGTTAAGATATTTATGAACGAAGTTCTCGATTACATTATTAAGAGGTAAGATAAGACAGGTAATGATGTAGCCCACTTTACGAAGAAAATAAGTACCATTGACCACAGGACATTTTCAGCCTAAATCATTAAACAACTATCGTTTAACTTCTTCATTTATTGCCTATTATCTTTCAATGGCAGGAGATTATGTGAAATAAAACCACAATGATGATGAGATAATTGAAAAACTTGGACCATAAGTCAAGATTCGAGCTTGTTATTACCCTTTCAGAGGGCTCATGTGTTAGTCACTGCATCACTGAGGCTGTTGCTTTACCTTTCTCTCAGCCTCTTTTTCGTCGAATCTGACATGAAGTCCAAATTTAGTAACTGTCCTCTTAAATTTACAGCTACGCTACCTTGACGCTGCCTTCGTTGTAGGACCGCAAAAGGATCTATAGGGCATCATTCAAGCGATTTTAAACAGCGTTCCCAACGCTGTTGGCTTTTTGCGGTCAGTTGATTGTAGTTCACGCACTCACAATTGTTTTCGCTATGGGACTAATGCGGATGATGTCATGCACTTGCATTATGATGTAGCCCTCTAAGCCATTATAATGTTCATTTTTAACTTCTGCATCTTTTCTGAAAATAATGTGCTAAAAGGGTAATAAGGGATTTGATAAGTAAGGCAGAATTTTTCCAGAAGTTTCGCAAAACAGAATTTAGCGCAATAACATCCATAATATTCCTTCTAAACAAATATATGAGAACCGACCGTTTCATTCATGACGAACGTCATCTTACCGTAAGTCCTCCTTTCAGAGTTGTGATTTCCCTCATGATTCAAGAAAAAAAAGAAATACATAAAAGAAAATTTCACATCAGTTCCACATTTCATTCTCGTATCTCATTGGAGAAAAAGTTTCTTCTGTTGCCAGAAGCCAGAGAGCAAATCATTTCATTCTAGTTTCTTGTTTACTTGTCCCAGTCAACGACGGAATCCGGCAATCACTGAGCTGATTTAAAGCCCTCTGTTGTGGTCGAAAACTAAAGGTTCTCAAGGATTAAAGCGTAATTGTGCTATAGACTTGTCACATCATTCATAGCACAGCACCACGCCAACGCTTACATTATTGACAGCTTCCTCCACAATGACAGAAGAAGAGATAATATTTTATCTCTTTACCGAAAAAAAAGCAGGTGAAGAAAGAACGTGCTAAAAGCAACTGCAGCCGGCATAGTTGTTGTACCGCTCAATTATTATTCATGTTAGTAAAGATGCCAGGATCGTCTAAACGAGATTAGCATCCGGCTCACACACATATGTAAATAGGCATATAGAAAGGCATATAAATATATACACATCTGATGCATTCAACGTAGGAATACATTTGGTTTTTCTCACAAAAAAATCAAATAGTGCTTTCAGACGTGAAGGAACTCGTGTGATCACATGAGGACCATTGACGTCACTACATAAGGCGGCAAAATTTGGCTCTGAAGACATCCGTTTCTCACCTGTTTTCACATTCTGGCCGTAACTTTTTTGTTCGAAAGCTGCTTTATTTCATTATAACTCCAAAAAAATCCTCTCTGCTCTGTCTTTCACCTCTTCTCTTTCCCTGTCTTCCTCTTTTCAGAATTTCAGTGCGGATTAAAACTGCGACATATTGCAATAATGTAAAAGAGTGCATTTTCTATGAACGTTATAGATATTGGTCGATTTATGTTCACCTAAGCACACCATGAGCTCCAGTGGTACGAGTGCTTATCTTGGTCATTAGACTCTAAATAAATGATATATAAGAATCTGGCTGGTCCCAGAGGTCATTAACCTCGGCTCGGGCTGCAAAACATGGCTCGTCTTCAATAACAAAACCGCCATACGAATTCGCCAGCGTCAGTTAATACAGTTAAAAGAAACTAAAAGCAGAATTCTGTCGGCATCCATAAAAGCTATCGTATTTTTCTGGAGTCTCACCAAAAATAGAACCCGTGTATATTTTTGCACTTGAAGTGGCTACACGATGCTAGAAAAACAACCGATGAAAGTTTTATGCGCTTTAGATTGCTTGATTGCGGTGAGTATTATCGCTGTTTCGTGGAATGCAAAAGGAGCGCCGTACACTTACCGTGTGCTGTAATATTGTACCAATTGGCAACTAAAGGTCTCAACTCTCTGTGGTTGACAAGTTGGTACCAGAGTTTTCTGAAAAAAGCCTCCTCTAATTTGCAAAAACACGGTGATCGCTTGTGGTAAAAAACGTGGAAAAGCTCTAGTAGCGCTATCCTAGAATTCCAAGACGAACCAGCTCGACCAGGGCTAGGAATCACACAATATGTGAGTTCGAGACATGTTGTAGTGTACTGTAAGTCGCTAATGATTGCTTTAATATATTCTAAGAACGACGGTCCGTATGACATATCGTTTTACTCCATAAATTCGAATATGGGAAAGTTCTCAGACAACTTTGTCGTTCGTGGAAACTAGTCATGATTGTCATTTAATTATATTTTTAGTCGAACTTGCCCGACCATCTCCTTCAATAGTATGAAACAAGTATGAGTTCATTAAAACAGCTATTCACCACAAAACCCTTTATAATTATCGCCTGCTTGCTTCGATATCGAGTAGACCGGACAAATTACAAATTGCTAGTAAGCTTGTCGCTTAGCCTCACCATGCCAACTGTTCCCTAATGAACTCCATCCAATAACAGTTTCTGCGATATGATGACGTCATTACAAAGATGCGTGTAGGTTGGAAATTCCATAAACATAAGAAACTATTCGAGACAGTACTAATTTTTACGATATTCTTAGCAAAGCACTATATTTCAGCAGAAAGAAAGGGTACCAAATAAGATGTGTGTGAAAAACTTTTATTATAATTTTTTTAAGTATTGTTTTATATGACCCATCTTCACATCTACCCCTGCGGATCCCAGCACTTCTCACATTCTACTCCTTTCCTCGTGTCCATTGTCCACGAAGATCTTCCAAGTTTTTTACGTGTGGATTCGCTTGCTGCTTGAGGATTTCCATTTCATTTTTAAAGGTAGTAGAATGCAGGTCGAGTCGATTCTCCCTCGCCGTCCCTAGGGTAGCCTGGCAGGAGCGTTCCCAATTGGAATGCAGAGAGTAATTTTTTTTGCAGACAAGTCCGGTACCAATTTCCAGACCCCGGCAAGATGAGAGGCTTGGTTGGCTTGGAGTGGAGTCGAAATAGCACCATGCTGGTGATGACGGGCATCACTACCACTGTGATATCCGTCTCTTTCGTTATAGTTACTGTAATAGAAACCCCATAGTGGAATGTACGAATTGTAAGACGTGATCAGACTTTCATTAACCAAGCGTCGTTGTTTTCTTGTTTAAGTTCTCTTCCAGATATTTAGTTAAAACGAGTGACATTGCGACTCGGCCAAATGTAAAACGAACTATTTTAAGAAGAAAAAACCAGGTTTGACTCAATTAATTTAAAGTGGTAAAAAGCGACTACTGTTATAAAAAAAGGTGAATATTCAAAAATTTACTACGTTAAAATATGTTGTTAACTTAGACTGCATAAACGATACAGTAATCCTTGAAATATTATCCTTGATGTGCAATTGCACAGCTGGCATTAGAGAAGAAATATGAGACATCGCCGCCAAATTTCAGCAACAACAAACAAATCCAGTAACAGAACTATGACTTCTGATTTCAAAAATTTATTTCATAAGTGAGAACAGCAGAATAGTTGAACTCGTCCAAATCCCAGCAAGGATATCCTTTACACGGACGGGCTATTTGTTAGGAAGTTCAAGGGCACTTGAGTCCTTGCAGCTAGCAATGAAATTTGATATTTTGGGGGCTTTTGACGTATTTTCAACGCCATTCATTTTAAGGATATTCTTAGTTAGTATATGAGATCAAATCTAAAATAAAATTGGACTTTGTTCCAAGACTGAAATGAGTTCTTCTTAGCGGGTTTCTGCATTTGTTTTTTGTACTTTCGTTTCTAAGATAATGTGAATAACATGGTCATGAAAGTAAAGCGAGAGCACTATAAAGACTTTGGTGATTAAGATGTTTAAGTTATTAAGATTACTGTGGTTGGTCACTAGGCGACTGCTCATTATGCTTAAGAATCGCTACAGCACATGTGACGTCATACATGCCACCTAATCTAAAATCTCTTTCATCTGCTATGAGTATAACTACGAAGGGTTCGCATGAATGCGAAAGAGTTTCTCGAAGAGAAAATGCCATACATAACAACTGGTGGAAAATTTCTACCAATAATTATTAATAGATCTATGAGGGAAAAAAAAACCACAATAAATAATACCAGAATAAAAAGCGGAAAAAGACATGATCTAAATATTGGGCCTCGTTACAAATCGAAATCACAGATTAGTGTTTTGTCAGATCTCGAAAAGCCGTCAATTATGGTTTAAAGAACGTCTCCACGAGTTGAAATGGCAATTGAATGATGCACCGTTAAGTATACGGTAATCGTTAAATACCGTAATCATTCTGGACGTACGACGAACGCGCCTTTCTAATCCTATATATTGGACATTTCCCACGTTAAAATGGTCCTTCTTTTTGCTTCTTTTATTAGAAATGCTTTCAGATATACAAAACTTCTTGATAGTCAATGAAAGAAAGGGTGTCGACCCAACTGTCATACGATTTACTAAGAAAATTCATTGATGACGATGGATTATTAGTGTATGAATACAGTACACGTACCGTATAACAGTAATGAGTTAACGGTGCTGAAGCAGTAGATGGAGACGATGAGAGTGACCAAGTAGGTGGGCTGCATGTGCCCTCAACCACCTCTCGCCATATAGGCTCTAGAATAACTGGCTTGGCACGGCGAATCAATAGCGCCTAGCCCGACCACGCCCATTTTGTTCATGGAATAGAGGGAGAGGGATGGAGTAGCCCTGTTGCAATCAAGCGCAGGACAAATGAAAAGCAGCTAGTGACAGCTGTACACATGTGGGCAGTAGTTTTATACGTATAAGGGAGAAAGCGTTCGGCGTTGACCATCGTACTTAAGGGATACGTCGTCATGAATTTGACTCGATTCGTTTCATCTTAGTAGTGGTTGAATGCATGATTATACTATATGACGAAATGCGGTGGCCTACCACGATACATCAGGTCGTGTTTTCATCCACGCAGGGAAGTCTGTTGTACATCCGCCGACCCTTGAAGGAAAGAGGCTTTGGTTATTAGAGTGTGCAATTATTAGACTATCGGGGAATTACTTAGATAACAAAGTGCAACGACGCGCTTTTTCTCAATAAGCACGCACGAGGTTGTTACTTTATTCTTCATTCATAGAAAAAAGCTGGCATTTTGGGGGTCAAGCTAACCGAAGCAAGTCAGCCAAGTACTTCCATTAACTCGAAGAAAAGTTCTGGAAGAATTTTAATGTAAGAGAAAAGCATTATCCGTCTATGTGAACTCTGCGTCGTTAGTCTCCAGGCGAAGTACTCAGTGGGAGACTCATAGGAAGCGGTGAGTGTACGAAGAAATTTTGTTTTCCATTGCAAATGAAATCCAGGTTTCGCGATTTTTCTCTTAGGATTATGGAGATGTTTGGTTGATTAGATTGCAATTAACTTCACCTTTAAAGGTTCTGATGAAGGCAAAATCCATTGGAACGTCAACTTTTGCAAATGAAAAATGAAGCGATCTCTTCTGTGCTTATGAAGAAAAACAGCCAACTATTAAATAATTCGGAGGTTAAGAGAAAGCCAGTTCTGGGAATTCCAAAATGCAACACTCAAAAAACGAAGCGTATTTGATCGATTTTAGGAAGCGCAGATTTGTCGCCTTTCGAGTCTCACAAAACTGGCAGTTGCTGGCGAAGATTTCTTTTGTCAAGACTTCAATTTCCAACTGTAACTGCAAAAAAAGTGACCATATCGTTGACGGTCTAGAAAGTACTTGGCTATCCTCATCAAATTTCCTTCCTAAACAACGGTTATTCGCCTTCAGGACTTTCTCTACTTCACTAAGAAGAAAAAAAGCACTCAGCGGGATCGACGTGGTGGAATTCGTCTCGATGTAAGGTGTGACGACCAAGGAGACTAAACTTCAGAACCGTATGTTCCACTATTTCACAGGTTTGTAGAGAAGGTCTTTAAGATGGTTTACCATATTTCAAAACAAAAGGAAAATGAAAAGTCTATGGCAATTCTAGCGGCGCATGTGGCGCAGTGGTCGGAGGCATCCTACAACACACACATAGGATCGATCCCACGCCCCCTGGCCCACTAAGCCTTCCATCCCTCCGAGGTCGGCAGATTGGTACCAGACTTGTCTGGGAGGATAGCAACACTGGCTCGATACATCGGTAGGCCACCGCGAGTCATTGTAAAGGCCAGATATGCATTCAATCATCAATCCATACTTAATGAAGTCGAATGCACTGCGCACCCCGGATTGATCAACGCTGAAGGCTTTATCCTTTTCATTCTTTATGGCGAATCTCAATAATCTGTAGTACAGAAGAATGGATAGATCCCCATTCCTGTGCTGACTAACGCGTTTCTTTCCGCGCACAGAAAAGCTGTGCTAGTGTACTTCTAACCACAGGACTTCTTCTCCGTGTGGTTTATAGCTCTATTCGCGTACTGCTCACGTAAGTAAGGCAATATTAGTGCAACTAACTTTTTTCCATAACAACTTTTTTTCTTCTTCTTCTATTTCGTAATAGAATTCTCGTCACAGGAATTTACTTCATTGAACTCCAAGAGCTTCTAAACTGCAAATTTGGTAGCTGGAAAGGGATTTTTTCTCTTCACACATATCTACATGCACATGTCCTTTTTTGCCTCATACCAGCGATCCCTCATTGCATTATCCAATGCTGTGGCGTAAACAGCTGCGACGACATGAACACTATCGCCTTGACGAATTCGTTTTCGATGTGATTAGCGCTAAGTGTAATTGATACGGCTCATTTTCCGATACTGATTTCTAGATTATAATGTGCACCCTAGGAGGTGAGTATCCTATAGAACGTCTCAGTTCGGCTCCCAGGGCCCACTGGCCTGTCACGGTCGAGAAATTGGTATCAGACTTTTCTCAGTTCAGCTCACTTCATCAAACAATGAAGGTTCTAGAATGGCTATCTCAACGCTCTAAAAAATGATGAATCCACAAAATTAATAGCAAAGCCGAAAACCTTGAATCATCAGCCGAATCCACATGCCAAAAAGTGCGAAAGCCTTCATGGATGATGGATGCGAAGGAACTGATCCAATGGAAGATGTGTTGGGATCCGCGTAGCGAATCCGAAAACCGGTTACGTAAAGTGGAAATACATATTATTGAAAAATTCTTATCCATTCTGTTATCGCTTAAGTATAGTGCTTACTTCGACGACAGCGAACGCCTCTTCACCCACGAACACGAAAATTCAGAATGCTGGCGAATGTCATTCACTATGAATCCCGACTACTCCAAGTCAACTATCGCATCATGAAATCTTTCCCACAGATTCACTCGTAGCTCTGAGGAAGGCGTTAGGGTCCCACTCGTAACATCACGGCTCCGAGGAAGGCGAAATCGCGGAAACGTCAGCCATCGACCAACAACACCAACAACAACGACAACGACAATGAAGACCTATACCAACCTGGCATCAGCTAAAGAAGATCAGTTTATACGATCATATAAATAAATATATCAACTATCTATGCCGACGTTTATAGGAAGTCGGTCTTTCCCACAGAGATTCGCCGACAGTTTTTGACGACAGGGGGGTTCCTTCCGTCCAAGTCTATTGCAACTTTGTCGACCCCAGAAATGACAGAGGCTTATATTCTCTGAGGTTGGGTTGAAGCAACGACCGTGGGTGTAATGCTCAACATCTCTGACCACTGCGGTTTCTAATTTGTATCAGATTCCTGCAGAAAAAAGAGACTACGATTTGCTATCACCAACATAAACTGCAGACTCGTTATGATGCTCTCGGCTTTAATCAATCCCTGTGGAATGTGCCACGCATTCTGCTCCATCAAACATCGCTAAGAGATGATTGAATACATATATGGGCAATATAAGGATTTGCAGTGGCTTGACGATGTGAGAATTTAGAGAGCTAATTTCTCAGACAAGGGTGGTATTAATTGAGCAATCCCTGGGAAATAGAGGATATCGTGAACCCACGGTGCAAGATCGAACTAACGCACGTTCTTATTACACAGTACCTCCAACCACTGCGATGCCTGTGAGTGACTCGGATGTGCACCAATAAACTTCATTCTTCCCTGTCGTGCACCAAAGTGTTCGACGGGTTCCTCATCATACTTTAATGAACCCATGAATGAACCCTTTAAAGGTCGACTTCTATTGCACATTACAGATGGAACGAATATGTTGCTACTATCAACTTGTCAAATCGACTCTCAGTGGTTAACCCACACCATCACCCTAATCAAAACTTTCCAATATATCCTTAGTGAGATCACTTTTTCATAGAAGCCGAGAAGTGTCCATCATCAAGTGAACAATGCACCATTATTTTCGTTCACTGAGACAGTGGCACTGCAGAGATCTAAAAACCAAGAAGATATTCTTTCGAAATATTGCCTTTTTATTCGCTGTTCTTTCTCTTCTTTCACACACTTCTAGCAATTCTCGCGGCCAACATCACCATATTCGATTTTGCGTCATTCCTCCACAATTTTTTTTCTTTTTTAATTCATCTCTGAGAGCAACTCATTAGATAGGCTTCAAATATTCTAAAAAAAACTACGAAATCATAGATAACACATGTAGTGTAGTGGTTAGAGAAGCCTTGCATACCCAGGATATCGTTGGCTTGATCCGACGCCCCACGTAAACCAAGTCTTTTATCACGCAGTAGTCGAAAAAGTGGTAGCGGACCTGACAAGGGTGATAAAAAACACTAGCGTGGTACATCGGCACACCCCCAGAAAATCTTCGTATGGGCCGTATTACATTCAGCCACCTGCTAGAACATCTCTGCTTGATGAAATCTAATGAACAGCGCTTCCATAGAGGATTGATGAACTCTGTAAGCTTTATTATGTATCCTTTAAAAAACCACTGAGGAACCAAATTGCTCGTCCTAAAAAACGATTCTTCAGGATCTTTCACTTCTTATTCAAATCTTCTTAGCCAGAGTTTTTGTTATTTTTTTCCTACGTCTTCATTAGAAGAAAATTAAATAAAGGGCAATGTTTCATTCTATTAGGGTTAGTTTTTATGCATTGAATAAAGTAGAAAAGGGGAACATTTTGGCAGCATTGGCTTTTTTCATTAGACTTTTCTTCCTACGTAGGATCTCAAATTCTTAAACCTTTTAAAATGTCTCAAGAATACTACAATGATGCTGATATGTTTGCAAAACTTTGGACCGTTGGTGTCTGTGTTGGGCCCTCAAAAAACATAATAGCGTGTTCGATCCCCACCGCTGACACCAGCTGTCCGGAGTTTTACAAATATCTCAGCATCATTGTGGTTATACTTCACAGAGTACCCTGCCATGAAAAACGAATAGACAGGAAATAAAAAAAGCGATTACATTTTCTCGAGAACTTTCCATCACGAAAACCGTTCTAACACTGGGCACGTGGATAACTCGTCTAAACCCACAAGAAACTTTCAGTTGAAATTATGTCAGTCTCCACTTGGAAGACTCAGTGGAAGACTCATAAGGACGGCGAATGTGTGAAGAAGCTGTTTTGTTTCTAATGCGATTTAAATCTACGTATGATGGCTTTTCTGTTGAGGTTATGTAGGAAAATGCGTAGTTTTTTTCTCAGCAATCGCGGGGTTATGGAGGTATTTGACTGAATTGGTTACAGGGGTTACAGTCAGTGCAGCCTTCCCACACTTCGAAAAATTCGCAGCCTGCTTGACAAAGCTGAGGAAATCCTCTAGCAGCCGTCGAAGGAACATGCCGAATGTTCGAAGACCGCTGTAGACGATGCATTCGAGGAAAACGAAACAAAGGCACGAGGAGCTGAGAACCGCGCTGTATATCTCGTGACGGGTCATGTATTATTAGTACAATGTAGTATAGTACGATGGTACAGTATAATATAATACGTTGATATAATACATTACATCTTGTGTAATATTCTATATATCCTTTCTTTATACACTTACATATTTCTTTATTTGAAGTGATATGGTACGACGGTGATACCTCACGCGTAAAGCGCTGGTCATAGCCTTTTATCGTACGCGCATTATGTTCTGTCGATACACCATTGTTTATTCATTCCTCAGTCTTTGAGATTGGCTGGCGTCGTGGTAGTGATGTCGACCATAGCGATCACAGTGCTGGTTCTACCTCAACCTGATTCACCAACTCTCGCATCACTCCTGTGACGGGAAATTGCTGACAGACTGGTCTGGGAGGACAATTTAACTCCTGCAGTCCAAGTGGAAACGCTCTAGCCCAGCCCGGACTCCAGGAAGAATCGATCGAACAGTGTTCAAAGATATTGATAAAGATGACGACAATTCTCGAGTAGCAGTCGAGCACGCAAGGGAAAATGGTCGAGGAACTGAGACGGTGGATGCGTGGAAACTAATGGAATGCAAGAAATGCTGGGATCTGCACAGTGGATCTGAATTTCTCGTCGAATTGATTATTTAAATAGATGTAGTGGTATAAATATATGGATTTTATAAATAAATATAAGTAGCAATTCTTATACATCACTTTCCCCTCTTTCCCACCCCACATATTTCATCTACAGCGAGAAATCTCTTTCTATCAGAATTTCCCAAGCTGAGAAGGAGCTCGTGAGCTGCATTCCGAAAGCGTCCAGGGGTAAATTAATGTTAGAAGTCAACGCTGTGGTATTACCAACTTAGTCGGCTATCTCTAAGGAAAGAAAATCTTTTCCAATCTGCGTATTACCAGTCAGGTGGAAATTGTGCCCGTGTGTATGTGATGACGAATTCTTATGAATTCTTTATGAAAGCTAGTCGTTCAACTATTCAAGTATGTAATTCTTTCTACATTTGTGGATCGTCCATTGCATTGTCGCATTCTCTGGAAGAAAGACTTAATTAACAAAATTGGTCATTGTGCGAAATTAACTGGAGAAGTCCTGAATACATGGGAACGATGAGACAAGGAAAGCGGGAATGTAAGGACCACTTCTTCTTGAAATGATGCTCGTGCTAATCGAGAGGATCAGCAAGCGCTATAGACATGTGGTCCAAGTTCGTGAGCTAAGATTTCATTACTAAAGTTCTGACGCAGGTCTGGCGTGGTAACAAAAACATGCACATTCCATAATAATTAAATCTTGTCCGCTTGCCATTAATGTGCTGAAGTTAGTGAGATCGCATATTTTTCTCCTATACAACTCAAAAGGTGCGCGTAGCGCAGTTGTCGGAGGCGCCGCGCAGTACAAATGGGGTCGATCCCTGCGCTCCAGGCTCATCAAGCCTTTCATCTCACCAGAGTCGGCAAACTGGTACTAACCTTGTCTGGAAAGACAGCAGCACTGGTTCGATACATAGGGTAGGCCACAACGAGTATTGTAAAGCTCAGATAGGTATTCAGTCTCCTCCAACGATTCTTAATGGAGTCGAATGCATAGCGCATCTCCGAGGGACCGATCAGAGCCGAGAAATTTTTTGGAGCTTTATACATCTCAACGCTTCCAATATTTTCATTATCAAAGCGACTACTTGTTACTTATTTATAATGTTAGAAAACAAATTCCATAATATAGTTAGTTTTTCGAATAAGTTAAACGTGGGCGTTATCCGTGTGTGTTTTCAATCATATGGAAGCTGCCACTAGCTAAACCCACATGTGCGAACTCGAACTTTTCCGCTCAAGACCACATTCATAGAATAACTTCAATATTACTCGGTTCATCTATTTTTAGGAATTCCACTGAATGGAGTAAACATCAATCACGTCAACGAATGTTTGCATATAGCTCCGCATAAATGTCTTCGTTGGCGTGAACGACCAACTTTTACAGATAAACCCTTATACTCCGTTTGGAAATACAAATTGAAAAAAAAATTCTTGCTGTCGTCGTTACAATCGTTTTACTACTACTAAATGACATAGCATCGTATGTATCACGTCACCTGGCCAAACATTGAACTCAGTTGCTGTGCAAAGAGGTGCCCATCAGGAATTCGAAATTAGCCCTTATTCGTAGATTCGCGCTGTAAATATGTTGCCTTATAATACAGAGTAGCGAATTATTTAGGCATCGTACATCTATCCCCTTATATCAGGCATCGTCTGCATTATCTTATTGGAGCGCTTCTTATTTCTAATAGCGCTAGCAATTTTAGCATGGATACTTGCGTTTGACCACATGTTTGTTCAACCCTGAAAATGTTATTCAGACTTAATTAAGGCTTTTATTCCTTTAGAAGAAGAGCACATTGTCGTGTAACCTCCCGGGAACGTGTGTTACATTCTGAGAATTCATCTGCCCATTACCGCGCCTCGTCAATGAATGAATGGAATGGTCGATGGTCGCATTAGTAACTGTGCATAGCGAATTTTTCTTAGTGATATGGAGGGAATGAAAAGAAGAAAGCGCATCAACAAAGTCGTGTTGATAAAAAGGCCGGTGTGACTTAGCTATATTAATACTTGGACGATCCGTCTTTATGAGTTGTGCCGACGTCAGCACATTTTCCATTCGTTTCTCGGCCTGGCAGCTACGAACACGCTCGTCCACCACGTGGCTAGCCTTCCTAGGAGACGTTTGGATCCTCTTGGAGTGAACTCTACAGTTCTTCCATTCCATCGGTCGTCTCTTCTTCTCATTGCGCGACCTGCCAATCTATGTTTCTCTATCGATGTCTGTTTCCCTAGATCACGAAGATAAGATAGACTTCGAAGACCAGAGGTAGATGTTGTGGGGTGTGCCGGCTATATCTCTGAAGACGTTGTTCAAGCTCTGTATTAGTAGTAATGAGAATTATTGGCGTGGTTGAAGTATCGCTCCATCTCTCTGCTACATAACAAGGTACAGAGAGAAGTGTTGAATCGAGAAGGTACGTGCGAATTTTTGCATGATTTAATTAGTCGGTGGCTTCTCTAAAAGGTCCGAATACGACCGAAGGTGGTCTTCTTTTCCTGTATAATTCCTGCTTCATTTTCCTTCATGTCTGCTGAACTTTCAAGGTGTACGAACAAGGTGGTCGCTGTTATCGGAGAATCCTACAGTTTGAGCTATTCACTTCGCACCATTGGTTTTTCATGAACTGGGTCCTCGTCCTGTCTATGTGCAGTCCAATCTTTTTTTCCCGCTTCGTCGAGTTCATTGAGCATCGCCTGTGCTTCAGTGCTAATCCTCGAAAGGATGACAACGTTTTCGGCGAAACGAAGAGTTGATAGGTATATTCCATCAGTACGTATGCCTTTCTCGTCCCACTCGAGTGACTTCATTATCCGCTGCAGTATGGCAGTAGGCAGCTCTGGCGGTGTGGGGTCGCCTCAAGCCCCCCCTCGCCAGAGCTGCTTACTGCCACTTTTTTCTATGGATATAGTGAGAGATCGATGAGAAAACTGTATTTTCAAACCTCAGAGAAAAGGATCCCAAGTGTTTTTTCTCCAGCGAGAATTTTGGAGTGTGCGACGGAGATTATGAAACGGAAAAGGTTGGTTTAGAAGTTTTCCGTCATCAGTTCCATATCATGGCGGAAGGTTTTCATGATCTCATCTTCATTCATCAGCGTTGAGAGCGGAACATTATACTCACATAAGTATCTAGACAGCCGTTCTTGAGAATTACTTTTTGCGCTGCTTCTAACATTCGGGGAGGACGAAAAGTGGGACGGCAGGACGCAATACACTATGAAAGGACTACCGATTTATCAAGTAGGCACCATCTTCTGTTAGTAAGTATATGATCCATTCCCGCATGTGTCATACCTTTTTCGTGATTTCCACGTCTAGCGGTGACTTTCATTCTTCTGAAAAAAAGGGAAGTTCTATGAAACAGGGGGTGCTAAAAAGGGAAGCCCCGCAGGGTGGTTTCCATTCTCATTTCCTTACTTCCACCCAAATTTTTCCGTTCTTGTGCTCCATTTCTTGGCTTTTCATGTCCTGATATTTAATTCACCAACAACAAATTTGTAATACAATTTAGCATTGTGGTTAACTTCGTTCGTTTATTAAGTGAACGGATCAAATTGGTGAGCATCAGCTGCATCGGTAGGTTAGTAGCAAGTGATGGTAGTGCTTCTCTTGTGACGCGATGGTTGAAGAAGAAGGACGGCCATGAGAGGCTTGGCGCCACGCATCCAAATCTGAATGTGGTTTTCTTTTTTTTTGCATGACCCGTCTCCTAATCTGTTATTCGAACCCCGACAATATCTGCATTCTATTCGTTTCCCGCAGTCACATTCCAAGAAGGTGCTCAAACTTTTTGCGAATTGGTTCGTCTACCACTTGAGAATTTTTTCGTCTCTGTCAAGAATTTCGTTCAATATTGGTCAAGAAAATGCTTTGTCAACTCCTGAGAAAGGTGTCCTAAACAGTCCCCCACATAGACTGGTAAGAGTGAACTGAGACCAGACAAGTGTGGTACCAATATCTCGACCTTGGATGGATCACTCTCTTGGTAATACTAGATGAGGATAATGTGGACAGACAACAAAGATAGACGAGAAGAACAATAGTACGGATCTCATTAAAGTTGTTACCACCAATGTAGTTGCATCTACATTTGGAACTTCAGATGCTGAAGCCATATCCCCCATGGGAATCCAGACATCTCCACCAATGACGATTACAAAACAGCGATTGCAATGGAGGAAGTGGAGACACCAACACAATGTGTAAAGTCGGATGACTTACTCATTTTATCATTATCAATGTTATATCAGGTCAAAAGTTTACTGCAGAAATTTAGTACTATGCTCAACTGTCTTAGTCATTTTTTTTCAAGTTGTTTCTTTTTGTTCAGCTTTCATTGATGATATACTGTGCTTTGAATGGTACAATTGTACCCTGTAACTTGTTGTTTTACTTGTTACCTATTGTTCTCATTGAGGTTGCAACTTCGCGATTAGGTCTTCCATTCTTCTCGAATTCAGATTTTGCAATGTTTTCGTGCTAGTTTAATATTCCTTTCCGCATGATTTTTTCCTCATTAACAGCTCATCCGATGAAACATTGTTCTTTCGCCTTACCATAAAGCAAAACATATATTGCATATGTGTTATTGTTATTGGTCTTCTTTAAGAATACAGCGATTTTATCAATCAATCGAACCTTAATGATGACCCTAGGCTTTCGCCTTCAAAAAAAACCTTTGACTTTTCTGCCTAAATTTCCTTTTGACCGTGTGATGTCGGCATGGTTGACGGCTGTCTTTTCCATTCGCACAGAATTATCAGCGTAATGAAATATATATATATATATATATATATATATATATATATATATATTAAAGGACACGTGTGGCGCAGTGCTCGGAGGCGCCCTGCAACACACGTGGATTCGATCCCCACACCCATGGCCCACCATGCTTTCCACTCCTCTTGAGGTTGGTAAATTGGTGCCAGACGTATCTGGGAGGATAGCAGAACTGGCCTACATCGGTAGGCCACCACAAGTCATTGAAAAGACCAGATGTGCATTCAACCACCTCCAACGATACTTAATGAAGTCGAATGCACGGCGCATCCCTCAGGGATTGACCGAAACCCTTATCCTTTTCATGCTTTGTGGTCTGACAAACCGAAGTTAGCTCATTTTCTACCGTAGAGGAACAAGTTGTTGTTCGCTAATCCATAGCATTAAAAAGCTTTCGTCGTTGATCAATCGCTGAGGAATGCGCCATGAATTCGTCTTCATTAAGAATCTTTGGAGATGATTGAATGCACATCTGGCCTTCACAAGGACTCGCGGTGGCCTGCCGATGTATAGAGCTGGTACTGCTATCCTCCCACACAAGTCTGGCACTAATTTGGCGATCCCGGAGGGATGGAAGGCTTGGTAGGCCATGGGCGAAGGGATCGATTCCACTTGTGTGTTGCAGAGCGCTTCCGACCACTGCGAAGCACCCGCCACTCCATTTTTGAAACAGCCGCTTTTCCGTTGGAAATTTTAAAAAGTTGAAATTCTTTGTCTATTTGCTGGATATTACTGTTCTTAAAATATTTGCTTTTCAACGGACGTCTTATAAAAGTTATTTGCGGGGACAACCATAATGATGCAGAGATATTTGCAGAACTCCGGAGCGCAGATGCCTGCCGTGGGGATCGAACATGCTATTACCCTTTCTTGTGACTAACGCGCTCTACTACCACACCATGCTGGTCGTTAGTTTCTCCGGTCTCTCAGCTGGTCTTCAGTTTACCAGTAACAGCAGCAATCACCAGTCATCAACAAGATTGATCTGGAGAGCACAAATCGGCATTGAACCCAATTAAGCTCAGCCTGTAGTTGAAATCACAATGTTGGCTTTCCAAAAACTAGAAAAAACCGACTTTCTAGAGACCTCGCTATAAATAATTGACATATTTATTTATACGTTCTTATGAACTGCCCTTGTTAAGCTGGGGTATTATGTGAAATAAATCCACAATAATGCTGAGATATTTGCCAAACTCCGGACCACAGGTGCCTGCGGTGGGAAACGAACGCGCTATTACCCTTTGCGGGACTAACGTGTTCACCACACCATAAGGGTCCTTCGTTTCACCCGTCTCTCACCCAGTTTTTCTATCTACCAGTACCATCAGCAATCACCCGTCAACGGGATTGATCTGGGGAGCGCAAATCAGTTTTGCGATTATCTCAGCATCATTGTGGTTGTATTTCACATAATACCCCGCCGTGAAAAAATTGTAGTAGGCAGCAAGTGAAAAGGTCACCATATATGCGGATAATTTAGTGGAACAAAGTCTTTTCTATAAAGCTGTAAATTTCTGAACTCATGAATACTCTCGCGATTGAGAAATTGTTACCTGTTCTTCAAGGAGAGGCCTCGTTGAGAATTCAGTGATGTAGGAGAGTATACGTGATGTCTACCAGCCTTCATGATAAAAGCTCTCGCCGACATAATCCTAAAAAAACAAATTCTTAGTCACCTCAAGATAAGCCACGGGCTACGCTGACAACGCCCACGTGCTGTGTCGCATGAAATTAGTGTGGCAATACTTTTTTCACTCCCGATTTATCCCACTGCTAACCTGAATTTGATGCAATTTCCTGTACAAAAACCAGTTTAAGTTCTCGACAGTCTTGCGGTGTGAGTAATTTTTTTGATGAAATGGAGAATGAGGAACAGATGGCGTTTTGGATTTGGAGCGATTTCCCAGCTGCTGCCAAATTGGTGAAAGCATGCCTCGTCGAATTGTCATGGATAGGCTCGTGTTCGTCGCTTCATGGAGAAATAACCAGCTTTAGTAGCTTTTGTAAGTGGTTAATGTCAATTCGCTTGTCGTTTCTCTGGTTTTAATAGGTGTTGCTGGTCTCGTTGCAGCTTTTCGTCATCGATACGATAAAAGAAGTTCTGGATTCGACCTCAGCTGGAACGCTCTCTATCTCTTCACGTATTTGCATTTACACTGTAATTGCGTTGTTCAAACAGACTTTTTTGTTCATGCTATGCTATTTCTGTATGACTAAAATTTTTGATCAAATAATTTTTTTTATAAGCGAAACTATCTGCATACAGCGCAGTCAGACTGCAAGAAAACAGCTCATCATCTCGTGTGGCTCAGTGGCTAGAGATGTCTTGCAACACCTATACTGTCATTGATTCAATGTCACACCTTCGATAAACGAAACAATCCATTGATACCAGACTTGTCAGTAGGAATGAAAGCGCTGGTTTGATCCATGCTTGAATTGTATAGGTCAGAAACCTCTTTAGCCATCGTTTCTATTCCGTCCGATGGAGTCGATATGCCATGACACTTCTGCAGTACTTTGATCAACAATAAACGCTTTATCGTCTCTGTAAGAACAACCATTTGCTGGAAGACTTTCTGCCGTTCTTTTTAAGGCAGTCTTCTTTCTTCAATTCTTTCAGTACAGCCCAGCAGCCGATCCATATGTCATCAAAAAAGTTGAGCTATGGAAGCCTCCTTCATATGAGGGATCTCGAGCCGGTTAGCCGCGAGGCTACGTGGCGCGTCCCCAGGTGGCGGATAGGGGGGTTAATCGCGGACCAAAAGCGACCTTTGCTTCACTGAGACGCAGGTGGATCCAGGAGATGGACTCCCTGTTTCTGCTGCGCCATTTGGCACGAACTTTCTGTATTTGCTAGGCGTATTCATGCATGCGTCTGGTGGGTGCGTTCTCGCTTATGCGGATTGTATTCTACGAGTCAATTCGACCAAAAAGCCTGCAATCAAGTGACAGGGAAAGTATATGGGAGGCGGTTAGGAGTCGCCTCCAACAAATAAAGCTCCATGTCCACTCTGGGAGAGCCTGGCAAGTTACCCGTGAGTATACCCAGCCCCACGTTCAGAGCCCAGCAAGCTATTCGTGGGAATCAAATATGCTAAACAGAGTAAAAAAAACGGGCCTCATTCCCCTGACCCCCGAAAGAGCCTTCAGTTTCGCAGCGTTGGATAGGACGAGTATAGAGAGGCTGCTAAAATCTCAGGGCCAATGGAAGCTGCCTGGATTTCAAAGAACTATGGTGACGATTTGTAGCTACAATGCACGTACACTTGCATCCGAGTCCTCGATAGAACGATACCTGCTCATGCAAGCAAGAGGGATAAAGTACGACGTCATCGCTCGTCCTGGCCGAGACGAGAAGACGCCAGCCTTTCAACGCGTCTGTGACACCGGAGAAGAACTGTTCCTCGGAACATGCGGCAGTAGAGGAGTTAGCGGCGTCGGCGTTCTCGTCAACCCAAGTTTGTCCATGAATATCGATTCATTCGAACAACTTACAACCCGAATCGGACGTTTACGATTAAAAAGATGTGGATCAATACCGGCTTCAGCAATCTTCGTCGTTTACGCGCCGACGTCAAACTATGACAAAGAAGAAGTCGAAACATTTTATCTGGACTTGGAGAAGTTCTACAGAGAAGACCACACATTCTTCAAGGTCATCATTGGAGATTTCAACGCCAAGACTGGACCAAGAAGAACGTCTGAAGAACGTCACATTGGGACCCATGGATAAGAATGGAAAGAACAGGGTGAGCGGCTGTCTGCGTTTATCATGGCGACCAAGACAATCCATGGTAACTCACAATTCCAGAAGCCCCCACCCTCAACGCTGGACGTGGAATTCATCCAACATCCACACGATAACAAGGCTCATTGAAGTATCGCGAGAGCACAAAAGACCGCTCTGTCTCACTTTCATCGATTTACAGAATGCCTTTATTCAATTGAGATAAAAGCAGTCATGGAAGCCCTTGATAGTCAAAAGAGTCCCTACTCAGTACATCAAGATTCTTCGTGAGCTGTACAAAAATTTCACAACCAAGGTATCACCATTCTACGACGGTATTATCATTGACGTCAAAAGAGGGAGTGACGCACGGGCGATACCATCTTGCCAAAATTATTTACCACCGTCCTCCTGAACGTCATGCGAACATTGGAATGGTATAATATAGGAGTGAAAATCGATGGTCGGCTGTTACACCATCTTTGCTTTGCTGATGACATCGTTCATATAACACCAAACATTAGCCAAGCGGAACGTATGCTTGCCGACTTTGATAAAGCCTGTGGAAAGACTGGTCTTCAACTAGATCTCATAAATGTTCATGAAGAACGGATTGGTTTCGCGTGCCCCATTCGTGCTCAACGGATCGAATATCTCCGAATGCTCCAGTTATATCTATCTAGGGCGGGAAATCAATACGAAGATCGACCTAGCTCGAGAGCTGAGCAGAAGGAAACGAGCGGCTTGGGCTGCTTTCAAGAGCATCGAGAATGTAGTGAAGAAAACAAGGAACACTCGACTCCGTGCCCACCTTTTCGACTTAGCGGTACTTCCTGCCCTAACGTATGCGTCAGGAACTTGGTCGCTGCGTAAGCAAGATGAAAGGCCACTTAGCGTTATCGAACGCGCAGTCGAAAGGGCGATGCTAGGAGTTTCCCGTTCCACACAAGTGAGGGAAGGGATCCGAAGCTCTGACCTGCGTCAACGATCAAAAAATCAAAGATACCGTTCTGTACGCCAAACAGTCGAAGATAAGGTGGGCCGGACACGTAATGCATATGAACGACAACCGGTGGACAGGGAGCCGTTAGTGACTGGATTCCTCGGGATGTCAAACGTACTGCAGGAAGACCACCGACCCGTTGGTCAGAGTTCTTCACAAAGAGCCTTGAAGAAAGATATGATGCTCGACGAGTCCTTAGAGCGAGCAGAACCCATTGGGCTACTCTTGCAAGCGACAGGGGAAAAATGGAAGACTTACTAGCGCCCGCTCGAGTCACTCGACGATCAACGGGACAACAGGTGACAGGTGATGGAAGTCTGGGTTCCCTGCTGTGTACACAGAACTACAAGCCCGTCTTGGCAGAGCACAACCGAGCTTAATCCTAAGGACTCCTTCTTTCCAGCTGAGAAGTTAGAAGTCTGAAAACGAGGAACTGTAAGCTCGTCTACTGATCTGTGCCAAATACTGGATCACATTATTCATAAAGAAAGACTTCACATTGCTTCTATTACGACCATACTTCAGCCACTGGAAACAAGAAAAATACCGAAAAAGGATATTCAGATTGAAAATCGTTTTGTAAACCCATATCTTAATGGCGAAGTCAACTTTTTATGAAGTAATATTTTCCACACCAAATGTTATTTAATCCAGGTATTTGTAGTCAATACCTCCTTGGATTGTCAAGCTAACGCGAGATTGATAAGGATATTTATTCGGCTAACGTTTCGATGTCTTCTTCTTCTTCAGAGCCCATGATCCGAGTCGATGATCCACAGTCGTTGGTTTCCTCGATGTGGTGTCTTCGTTGTCGCATCGAAGCGCCAATGAGATTTCTGTATATTGGTTATAATACAACATGAGATTACTCTGTCGACATAATCACTTTGCTAAGGAGCTGATGTTTCATCGTCATTCATCCTCATTAATGTACGAGAGTGTCATTTGACATGCATCAGTATCGATTAACCGTTTTCACAATCTCGTAATAAAAGAAAGTAAACCAATGCCAACCTTAACCAAATCATTTACTTAGGTGTTTAGATGATCTGTTATCGTCTGTTTACATCCGTCTCATTCCCTTGAAACCTTCAAATTTAAAGGCCTCTGTGTTCGTTTTTCCGCTTTACATGCAACTTGAGGCCCTGTTATCTACCCTCACTAACAAATACTGGTTGAGCGCGTTCATCCCTGGAAATCCGACACAGCCGAGATGGGTGTGCTCAAACTCTCTTCGTGGAGAGTTCCTGGTAGTCGTGGATGGGAGCGAAACTTTCTGTCTTAAGACTCGAATTCCTCCAGAAAGACAGAAGGCTCAAAACCATAACTGTTACATTCTTTCCGTCCTTTATCTAGATGGATAGATCTAAATCAATATAATTTTTGACGGAATTTAACTGTCACATGGTTATATGGAGCTAAAAAAAAACAGAAACAAGTGAAATGAATGTTCAAAAAAGTAGCAAAAAGGACAGACCCTATCCTCTTATCAATGATGATACCCACCACATTTCATCTCAAGCTACCATCCACAGTTATAAAAACATTATGGCGAACTACTGCTGCAATGCACTAATTCGTTTAGTATTTATATGACTCCTCTTTATATAAGTTACAGGTTCCAAGCACTTCTATCAAACGGTTTCTTGTCTGGCATACACCTCGAACGAAAATCTTAAGATTTGTAGGATCAACTGCTGCTCGACGACTTTATCTTCTCCATGAATGCCGCGGATTGCATACCAAGTTAATTTTTCCTTGAATGCCGGCATACCTCTCTGTACAAGGTCTGGAGGTCCTCGCTAAAGAGTGTCGCCTTTGTGGATTGGAAAAACTTTGCTCAGACATTAATCTACTGACCATACAAAGGCCGGGCTCTCTCGGAGAATGGTCAGAGGCGATTATGCGTGTATCACATCAAGTCTCTAACCACCGACTTAGTTTAGGTTGTTATAAGTCTCTATTTTGGCTAACGTCTTGGCGTTACCGACTTTTCAGTACCATCGTAATTTGGATGTCCATAATGGTTAATTTTTTGTGTGTATTTCTTCGCCTTCTCATCCCATTGAATTCAGAGGAATCAAATACCGCTGAAATGAAGCAGTTTCTCCCTTTCGTTTAAATGATCGTGCTGATCCTGGAAAACTACCTGATAAAGTCAGGCCATTGTAGCGCGGCAAGGATCGACTTATATAGATGGACAGTGCCGGGTGATAATACTTCAATCCTATGTTGTTCCACAGATTGGTAACAACTTTCTGTAAGATGTTCGAACGTCACCATGTTCGAAGCACAGCACCACCATGAACAGAAGCTAACGCCAGACAGAAACGAATGGAAACTGTGCTGAGGAGCAAGCTGCTAATCAGTGCAGGTCTTCCAAGTATTCAAGCAAGTTGTATGAGATTATCAATAAAGTAAGGCATCGGTTATCTATGCCAAGATTAAATGAAAGTCAGATTTGAAAATTAGACCTCTGTTTTTGACTTATTATTTAGTGCCTACTCTTTTTTAGCGGCAGGGTATGCGTTGCGAAATATAACTTTAATGATGCTGAGATATTTGCAAAACTCTGGGCCGCAGGTGCCTATGGTGGGGAACGAACGCGCTATTGTCCTTTCCGGGGAGTAGCGCGCTCATCACCACACCATGCGGGTCCTTCGTTTCGCCTGTCTCTCAGCTATTAGACCTCTGTGTTCTTTCCTACAGCAAACTATGCCAGAAACAATTCGCTTTAGAAAGAAAGATTTATTCCTTGTAAGAAAAATAATCACAGCCATGAAAAACTAACGAACAACGTCAATCACGATGCTTATCCACTGTGAATGTGCGTGGGATAGAAGACCACCGAAAAAGATGTCTACCATGAACGTAAACAAAAATACGCTCTAGTTCTGGAATTAGTGCACACCTTCCTATCGAAGAACTAAGACAAAACTTTCCGTAAAATCAATTAAAGCAAACTAGTTTTTTTTGTGTGTCGCTATTGGGCAAAACTTCTCAAAAACATAGCTATTTCTTCTTGGTTGTGTGCACAGCCGAGAGCTTAACGACTACCACTCTTGCTGCTTATTAGAGAGCCAAAGGCTGGAACCACATTATGCCTATAAACCACATTCTACATGCGAAAAAAAGGGTCTACACAATCATTCATTCCATAGAAATTTAACGGACACTTCTTCTCGCTACATAAAACTCACCTTGTACGCTAAGTTTCTCAGTCTGTTTGATGTTGTTCTGTCCAGAACACAATATCGTCGTGCATTTTTGCTCCTAATTTTCTCATTTTCCAAAATTTTGACGGAATGTTTTTTCTTACTGGCTTCTTAATCCAGTCAGATATTGCTCGTAACTAACTATCTTGCTTTCCGCACTCGCTTTCTTGCATCTTCCTCAAGCGATTGGTCTGAAAATTCGATGTTATCACAGAAATCATTGCTGACGTGGAGGAATTTATGTAAAAGGAAAAACAAATTTTTCTCCGAACGGCAAACGCACATAGAAGCTTGTAGCCGCGGTACCACCTGAGAATGCTCTGACATAACTGTTTCGCATTTCTAGCACAAATCACCTTCAGCAACAATTGACATGTTAGTGAGAAAAGGCTCACGAGATTGGGCAACAATCGTCGACACCTTTTTTGAACAATAGCACGGGCACGTTGGTCTTCCACTGATTGAGAACCTTGGATTATGACAGGTAACGTTTGATGAGCCGAGCCGATATGTTAAGAAGGACCGCCGGAAGGTTTTCAGGTGTTCTGATCTGGTCCTGAAAGGACCTAGTCTCACTCGACACCTCACCGATTAAATACGATGTCGGGTTTAAGGAAAGGGAACCGGTAGTGCGATATATCCACCCTCATCATTTATTTCGCATGAGTGTAGGGACAACGTAGTTATTGAAGAGATGCGAAAACTGATCGTGAATAATATTCTCCACAATCTCTTTGAAAGCTGTAACTGTTCCGACTAGGCGTAGGAGTGCAATCATCCTGGCTTTGTAGTTGGTGAAGCTTCAGCGGACTTTGCGTATGCTTTTCACCGCCTCTGCAGCTTCGACGATAACTGTTGCTTCTCTCTCCTGAGGATCTTCTATTGTCGCTTGTCTGCATTCTTTTGCAAGTCAAAACGCAAGTTGGCGGCTGGCTGTGGCCCATGCAATTCCATGCTAGCGTATCAGCTCGAGTGTTTCAGGCGACAGAAGTCTCTTGGTCACTTTCGAACTTCCAGCTTTCAACGTGAACACGTTGAAGGAGCCGATCGTTCTTTTCGCCGATATTGTCGAGAACGGTACCTTCCCAACAGCCACTAACAAACTGAATAAATCCCAGCTTATGGTGGTTTTGGGACTTCGTTTTTTGGATTTAGCGGCTTTTTTCTCCTTTTGGCGAAAAATGGAATCTTGCGCGAAAGAGGCGATGGTTTGATCCCGTGTAAAATTGTGGGACAACGGCGACATCGGTTAGGCAAAACTTTCGATTTGCTATGATGGGGTCTATTTCGTTATGGTACTTTCCACTGGGAGGCTGCCACGTCCAGCGTTGAAAGTGGGGATTCTGGAATTGCGAGTTACCATGGATCTTGGTCGCCATGATAAACTCAGATAGCCGCTCACCCTGCTCGTTTCATTCTAATCCGTTGTCAATGCAGTATTCATCAGCTTTCTTCTGGTTTCAAACTTATCGTTAAAATCTCCAGTGATGACCTTGAAGAATGTATTGTCTTCTCTGTAGAACTTCTCCAAGTCCATATAGAAGGCTTTGACTTCGCCTTAGTCACAGCTTTATATCTGTGTGCAGACGACTAAGACTGTCATAGTCGGTATTGATGCACACCTATTCAATCGTAAAAGTCCTATTAGTGCTGTTAATTGTTCTGAATGAATCGATGTTCATGGACAAACTCGTGTTGACGAGAACGCCGACGCCGCCGACTCCTCTACTGTCGCATGTTTCGGCGAACACTTCTTCTCCGGTGTCAGAGACGATGCTGAATGAGTGGCGTCTTCTCGCCTCCGCCAATCCGATAAAGTAGCACCCAATCGTTATTGCCTGTATGATCAGGTGCTCCATTGAGGAATTAGTATGTGCACTGTAGGTAGAGATCAACACGTTAGTCATTTGCGATTAATGTTGTCTAGAATGGTCCAGAGATCTTAGCAACCCCTCTAACCAAACGGCACAGTATCGGCATCTCTTTAAGAGTGAAAGGAATGTGGGATGTTAATTTTACTACGTTTATGGTCTGATACCTGCGTATATCTTGTTGAGCTGTAAAAGTGTCAGCTAGGTGGGTTGCTACTCTTTCCAGGAGTAGACGTGGAGCTTACTATTGAAGGCGTCTTTTAACCGCCCTCAGATACTTCCCCGTTACTTGATTGCATGCTTTCGGCCGAACTGACCCATGGAATACAATCCGCATAAAGAGAATACGCCCACGCATACATGCATGAATCCGCCTTGTAAATACAGAAAGTGTGCGCCGAATCGACCCACGTATAGCTTGCTGGGCTCTGAACGTGGGGGTTGGGTATACTCACGGGTAACTTGCCAGGCTCTACCAAAGTAGACATGGAGCTTTAGTTGTTGGAGGCGACTCCCTAACCGCCTCCCATATATTTCCCTGTCACTTGATTGCAGGCTTTTGGCCGAATTGACTCGTAGAATACAATCCGCTTAAGCGAGAATGCACCCACACACGCATGCATGAATGCGCCTAGCAAATACAGAAAGCATGTGCCAAATCAGAGCAGCAGAAACAGGGAGTCCACCCCTGGATCCATCTGCGTCTCAGGGAAGCAAAGGTCGCTTTTGGTCCGCGATTAGCCCCCTATTTGTCACTTGGGGACGCCGTCACCCTAGCCTTGCGACTAACTGGCTTGTGATCCCTCATATGAGGGAGATCCGTGGGTTCGGAAGGTATACTATTCAATTAAGTAGCAACAACATAACTGGAAAGTCAAGGAGTTTTGTGAAAATCGATAATACCTCCGATCAATACAAATTACTGGTAGAATCAGACGGAGCGTGTGGCGCACTGGTCCGAGGCGCCCTGAAACACACACATGGAATCGATCTCCGTGCCCATGGCCCACTAAGCCTTCTATCCCTCCGAGGTCGACAAATTAGTACCAGATTTATCCGAGAGTATAGCAGCACTGGTTTGATACATCGGCAGGCCACTGCGAGCCACTGTTAAGGCCAGATATGCATTCAGTCACCTCCAAACGATGCTTAATGAAGTCGTATGCAAGGTCCATCCCTCAGGGATTGATCAACGCCGAGAGCTTTCAAAGCTTTTACTAGTAGAATCACAATGCTCATTAATAACTTCAAAAACACACTGAAAAAAGACCACGTAAATCCAATTAGAACACAATCGATGACGAACTATCTAATCAAATAACGAAGAAATGCAATGGAGTGTAATTTTCTTCACAATAAAAAAATTCTAATATGGAAGGATAGAAACTTATAATTCCCAGATGATACTCAAGTTGAAAATATTGCTCAGTTCTCAAAAACTGTCTTGATGTTAGAAATCACATCTCTGTTACAAGTGTTGATGAATAGGAACGAAAAAAACGCATAAGGGCAACAAATAGTCTCCGTTATAAAACACTGAATATAGTAATGAGGTTAGAAATTTTTACGAACTGCAAAGAAAGGGTTTGAACGCATGTTAACAAAGGTAGGAACCACAATAAACGGTGTTAAGCAGTGGGTCATCACGTCATCTGAACAATCCTCATATCCGAAGGATAATACGAAGAATTACTTGATCAATGCCGAGGTTAATAGAAAGTCGGACGTGGGAATCCTCATATCATTCGGGTGATTTTCTATGTGACTGACATTCGACGACCATTTTTACAAAGACTCCAATCGATAGAAATTCGAAACCAGTGAGAAAACGACGACGATTCTGAAGCTCTTCAACTGGCAAGTGATTTTTCACAACTCTATAATATCACTGTCTTTAAATAGGTAAAAGGCGATCCAGTGGTAAATTCCTCATTGACAATACATAGTCGAGCTTTATGTTCTGTCCATAACGAGTCCGCTTCTAGTACCTTGAAAAAGGTATTGTATAATTCCCAGGATTGACTTTCTATTAACCTAAGAGTGTCTAAAGAAGGTTGTCCCCATGCCCATTAAAATTTAGGTCTCGAGCTCTTCCGTAATGACTACGGAAACATTTGGTAGATTGCGTGTTGACTTGACCTTTCCAGGCGCCAAAGAATGCGGAATTCGCCAAAACGTTAGCTAACATGAAACTAAACTGTAAATACACCGTTGTCTCACTATGAGAGCAAAAACGCACATAATTTTCTTCGGTAAAGGCGCTTACATATTGCTTTGAGCTCTACAAAAAGAACCCAATGTTCAAATTAGATATGCAGAAGCTTCACTTTGCACAGAAATCGCCCCATTACATAATATTCTTCCTGCTTCACATCGACAAATACCAGTTCGTGTTCTATTTTCCTTACTGCAGCTAGAGCCACTCCAGTAACAGCAGTTGGTTAGCCGAGGCTAAATAAATGGTGGCTACAATACGTATTTGCTCATAAGCATGGCCAACAGATTTCAAGTCGAAAGTTTCAGTTATTTTGAAGTGTCTTTGCAGTACTTCTTCCACGTGATAAGTAAGTACAGTTACAATTCCAACGGATGAACTACAACCAGGAAAACAAATAAGTTTGAACGGAAGTAGAACACGAGCAAAAATGCGTAATTGGGCACTGTAAGCTGAAACCATTTCATTTGCATGGTGTTGCATTCCACTCGATTCAACGACTAGAAACTCATTTACCGTAAAAAAGAAACAGCTCCAACTGATACTTGATTCGTGCCATTGCGGCAGTGAAGAAGGCGATTGGGGTCGGAACGTCAGCCATAATAGATTTATTGCAACGTCGTGCAAGTTCATTGATCTCAAGCTATTTCCAATGCCCCCCCCATTCATAAGTTATCATGAAAAAGTGTACCTTTGGAAATTCATAAATTAATACGTAGCACAGGTATGGAAAAAAGATATTACTAGCGCTTGTTCGAAATAAACTTTGATCAGGATAAATAAAGGATAGAGCTCTCGGCTTACGCTTATTAGATTTTCAGTTTTAAACGTATTTTTTATCGTTTTTAATATGCAAAAATAAAAGGATAAAGCTCTCGGCGTTGATCAATCCCTGAGGGACGCGCCATGCATTCGACTTCACAAAGCATCGTTTGTGGGTGAATGAATGCATATCTAGCTTTTACAATGACTTGCGGTGGGCCACGATGTATCGAGCCAGTGCTGCTCTCCTTCCAGACAAGTCTGGTACCAGTTTGCCGACCCAGGATGGATGAAGGGCTTGGTCAGCCAGGGGTGCGGGATCGATTCCACGTATGTGTTGCAGGGCACCTACGACCACTGCGCCACATGCGCTCGGAGTAACCATCAAAAGTACGACTTTGACTTCCTAATAGATGTATCACAAACACCTCATTCCCTTATTCAGTAGTGCAGATACTTATGAAAATAGACATCCCGAATTAGCAAGAAAAACCGCAACCATTAATCGGATCAGAATTCTGTTTAATATTGTTAGCATAGAACGTACTTGACTTAGCTGCGCTTCTCTTCTGTAACATGAGTTTTCCATCAGATATAGGTACGAACAGGCAGTAGACAAGATGCAAAGATGCAAATGCACCGAAACTCATGTTATCTAAAGTTTGTTATCTCAACAAATTTTGCAGTGGAAACATAATCTGATTATAAAGAAAAATATCTTCAATAATCAATATGTTGATCTGTGGACTTTTACATTCCTACCAACATATCTCTTTTCAAAGAATTAAACGTGGATAGGAACGACTTCGATTTATGGGTTCGTTATCGCTGCTGTTGACTGATGTATACACTCCTTCTCCACCAATCAGTAACGTGCAGTCAGAATGTGTACTGCAAATCCATCCAATTAAGTAACACAATCTAGAGATCAGCAAGTACATGGAAGACCGCTGGGAGTCACAATGAATGATCTTCTTTTTCTCTTATCCCAAAACGATAAGCTTTCCGTAAACACGAAGGGGTGTAGCCTAGTAATCATCATTATGCAAAATGCGCATAGTCATTAAATAACTCCGGATTGAGCAGAGCAAGCCCTTATCCCCCCGGGGTCGGAAGTTTGGCACTTGATGTCTTTGGAAAGAGCAGATTGCCTCATATAAAACAACATGGCAATTGCGTCTGGTGAGCGCCTAAGAACGCCACAGAATGGCTATACAGGTAATTCTGAAGATAATTACGCTCAGCTAAAAGCTAACAGAATACTGAAGAAGATAAAATTGCTTGCGGACCCAGATGAAAACCTAAGTAAATGATAGATGAAGGACAAATAATAAAAAAATAGTGCGCTAGGATCTAAACAATACGTGGAGACGAGGAAAATCGCATGAAAGAATGACGTACAAAATGCGGCAGCAACTGGTACTCTTTTCCATTTGTAAGTACTCTACCGGCCCACATTTGAAGGATGGGCCTACATAATAGTATAGATAAATGGACGACAAGTACCTATTGTTTCCGGTTCAACGAATCTTATGCTATCTACTAAATCGACCTATTCCACAGAACCTTTTCGCTGTGAAGTAGTGTTTGAACCTAAATTTGAATTACATCTACGAGATTTACTGGATTTGTCGCTACTCATTACGAATTTCTGGACATTACACTTACTTCGCATTTGTTTTGGGCAACGATACTGATTAACCCCCATACCGGGATTAGAATATCGAAATTTAAACCTCTGAAATGTAATTTTATATGTAAAAATTGCTCCAGTTCATCAACGTGCTAAAATTTCATCCTTAAAAGCCAAAAATAATGAACCTGCAGGGATTTTTTCTCCACACAATGTGCATTTCCTTCTGTTACTCCACCAATGATGTGATCTTCCTCATCAACAACAACACAGTTCTCCAAAAGATATCCAACCTGCATTGCATCACATTTTGGCAGTTTCACCTTTTCTCTCTGCATTCTGAAATATCCATCAGGTTGTAATGACATATGGGCTCTGAAGATTGACAACATTTCCCTCATTTCCTCCAAATTACATCTACAATGTGCGTATCTTTAAGACCAAGCCAGGATAAAATCTGAGCGATAGGATTCATTGTAATCAATTGTGTGAAGACCACATGTCAGTATTAACTAGTAATATTAACTGGAATCTGTCAAGAACATTCAACAACAAATTCCATAAAACTAAAAAAGATACTGTGTTACTCATACCACTGTGCAGTCTAGCTCATCCTATTCCAATTGATAAGAGAAGTCGTACTGCGACACTTGCCGTGATCGCTCGCCTTTAAAAATCAGTCTTCAACGACAGTAGATCTAATAGTATTACTTTTTCAATAAATCCCTGAATCAGAGGAAGCTTAGCGGACAAATACGGCCAATGTCCCAACACTGGATTGATTTATGGCTTAGATGGGCCTAATGTTTGGTTGAATCACGACCACATCAGTGTTATTGAAGCGTACGTCTAATACTGCGCATCGCTCTCTGATAAAATTGATAAAACATTTTGTATCAAAAACAATAAAGTTGGCATAATTTTTACAACGAAATTCTAAAGACATTTTACCTGTCGACTACGTATAGATCGGACCTTATTTTTTGCGCCTTATGATATCTTCTAATCTCAGCTTTCATGGTCCATAATAAATGAGCAGTCCACAATGCCGTGTTGTCGCCCCAAAAGAAGACCTGAACGAGATCGATAACTACTCTTAGTGTTTTTAATTTCTGTCTTCTATACGCTCTTTACCTGAGGCGTAGTCAACAGAGTAAGCAGAAAACTGGATGAATGCTAGCGATCAGAATAAAGAGGGTTCCGGAAAAAGTTGATGTTGATCCACTTGCTGAACGATTAATGGCCACTATAAAAAAAAACAATTTTGGTTGCAATCGACCATGGACTATCCTTTATCCTAGTAAAGAGGCAGGTGAGATCAGATCAATTCAGCGCAGCAACCGTCAAATATCGTAAGAAGCGCGAATGGACATTGAATTGGAATCATCGTAGCTTTGAGGCATGTTATAATGATGTAGGGAATTAGTTTGCCTGGCTCTTCATAATAATGTACGGAATTAGCTTTTTCGAAGCCAACTTTATTATGTAACATTAATTTTGAAAAGTAAAATTCCTGTCCAACAGTTTTCTTCGAACTTGGAGTAATAGACACTGATGTTGTGAAGTATCTGCTTGATAGGCTCCCACAATTCTGTGATCTTCTTCAAAATTAGTGAACAGGATTAGTGAATTCCAGAAATCTGCAGCAAACACGTAGACCGCCCTCAAATCTGGTAAATAGCAGGAATAACTTCATTCAATTGGCCTTCCTTCTCTCTAGCTTCCTGTTCTTCTCTACGACTTACCAAACCGACATTTTCTAGTGTTTGCTAAAAATATGAAGAGCTGCTGTGAATGATGAAAAAACATGCCTCCTTCGTTTTCATCTAAAGTCGCCTTCTGTGTTTTATTTTTTCCTCCTCAATGTGATAGCTTGTGATTTTCGTTGAGGAACCGTGCAACAGCCGCCTCGAAGAGGATTGCATCTGAATATCTGAAAAATCTTCCTCCAGTTCTCAGCAACACAATGACTTGACTTTCCAGAAAGTAATAACTTTCCAGAATGCATGGCTCCCAAACACATCTTGGTGAAAAATTGTGGTAGTGCTTTCCGAAATATTATAGGTGGTGTTTATGCAAAGAAGCTCTGTTGTTTTCAATGCGATTGAAATCTTGGTTTCATGTCTTTTCTGTTTTGGTTATGGAGGTGCTTAACTGGATTTATTGCAGTCAGCTTAACTCCCAGGCTCCGAGGAAGGCGAGATCCGTTGAAATGTTAGCTTTCGCCAATATAATAGCAACCTCGTTTATCCTCATCTGTAAAGAGTGAATTATTTCATTCATCAGTACAGAGTTAAAAGAAAGTCGGAATTGTTAGATCATAGTTTATGCTGCTTTTTTTAGTCCCTTCCGGTATCCAACTTTAGTCTTTACGAAAATATTAAGGGCGCTTGTGGCGCAGCGGTCGGAGGCGCGATGTACATGGGATCGGTTCCCGCGCTCTCGATTCGCCAAGTCTTCCATCCCTCTGAGGTCGGCAAATTTGAACCAACCTTATCTGGTAGGATAGCAACACTGGCCCCATACATCGGTGGGCCACCGTGATTGTAAAGGCCAGATATGCATTCAATCACCTCCAACAATACCTAATGAAGTCGAATACATGGCGTATCCCTTCGGGACTGATAAACGCCAAGATTTTTATCCTTGTATCCTTATGAAAATATTGTAGCATACTTTCCGCTTTCCATAAGGCGCATTTAGATGTAAAAACGATCCAAGTTTAACATAATAGTGGAAAATAGACAGGGCCATGGTTTATACCAGGTTTACTTCTTGCTAATTTTATATGTTCCAATTCTCCTTACCGCCCCCTTTAAAGGAAGACCGACTGATCGGACCCGAGCTGCGAAATTACCCAAAAATTAATACTTTAAGAGTCAGCTTACTAAAACTGAAACAAGGCGTTGACAATGAGGGATAGGTTCTGCTTTACAAAAATTAAAAAACGGCAAGAAAACAGCACTGGCTAGCGATGACATAAAACAGATGCCTCTTCGCCCGTTAGCATGGTAAGTCATCACGAGAAAGAAAACCCCCTTCCATCGTTTCCTAGTACCGGTGCGTTTTCGAGGTGGGAGGTTACAGCGCTGTTTCTAGTGTTGCCTGCTCTATGCATGGGTTTATTTGAAAGATCTTTTATGCTTCCTCCTGTATCCGATGTTTGCCGTTCTTTTGTTTTCCCTATCTTTACCAGAACCAGTAAGTTCAGAGGTCTTCTGATTACCCGTTTGTTTGGTGGTCTGACGTGTGCTTCTCTCCACTTTCTTGTTGTTGCATCTTGATACTGCAGTCTATTTTCCATGTACTCAGAAATTGGATTGGTTCTCAAATTGGCACCAATGTGTGAGGAAGAGCTGATACTGGACTCATTCTTGTACCATTCATCGTCCGGACGTTTTTAGCGATGTTGTAACAACTCTTTGTTATTTTCACACGCACGCGAAACCGCGGTCAACTTATACCCGAGTTGCATCCGTTTTGTGGAAATAGGTAACAGACTTGTCTAGTAAAAGTTCATTCTCTGCGATCTTAGGCATATGTTGAATGAACAGGATCTTCTCCGGGGAAAGCTCGTTGCCGTGGCATAGACGCCAAACGGCAAAGCGCATGAAGTATGATGTAACAAATCTATAGTAAACAGAAATTAATTTTTGAATCACATAATGGGCGTCTAGCTTCATCACCCGCTGACCGGAAAGATCGTATCTGTACTTCGTGGCGATAGTTGATTACTCGAACAAAGATATTTGAATTTGTTCTCGATGCGCCTGATTTCTACCTTTAGTTCCGAATTCATGGTTTTATGTGACAGTTTTCTTCTTTGATCCCTTTTCTCCTTCCGGATCATCGATATGACTTAACTCGTACTCAATCTTTCCCAGTTATTTTTTATTGTTATTAGGTTTTTTACACTTTCACATTCATAGGGCAGTCGAGTGAATTACATGAACCGTGCACTGAATTGGATGCGTTAGCCGTCCATTGTGGTTCTGTTTTCTACACTGTGATCACCGAAGACATCAGTGCAAAGACTGCCTTCAGAGATCGAAGCATTCTCCTCCAAAACGTAGTGGAGCAACTTAACGATGAGCTTTAGTGAGTGTATACTGTTTTTAATAAACCAGGTGCTGCTTCTCAGCTGCTAACTACTAAGCGGAGTGCGATGCAATGTGCCTATTTCTTCATTCATTCGAGGGTAGAAAATGAAGTCGACTTTCGCCAATTCTTCCATCTTTAAACTCGCAATGAACTTAATAGGTTTTTTCAACGTTTCCATTCCGAGCACCACTTTTGTAGCAGCCGATCTTATTAATACTGATGGACGACGCTCTTGCGTATCACTACAACTGAGTCCTTAAACATAATCAAACGAATAGTGTTATTTCTTCTCAATTTTAACTCGGTCATTGAATATATCCACTTTACATCAGACGGTCCAAGCAAGCAGTGAGACGACTTGGTGAGATCCACTGGAAACTCGTACACCTCATTAGCGAACTCCAGCTGTCGAATTCGCTTGTAGCAAAATTTTCTAAGTACATTCGCTCCACGTAAATCTCGTCGAAGGAAGCCTCAGTGGCCTTCCTAATCTTGCTTCTGCTGTCTTATTGCTGCTCCTTTCCTTCCATATCAAATGGTTCTTCATCGAACAGTAACTCTTGCTCGTAATCATCAGAATCGGCTTTTGCGAAGTTCTCATCAATCGTTAACATGTCAATTTCTTTGGCTTGGGATGTACCAGGAAAAAGTGAGTCTGTTCACTAGTCACCTAAGCGTTATCGGTGTTATCTTATGGATGCTGATTTTCTTGAAATTTAGCACAGATTCATAGTTCAGAAGTCCTAGATCAAATCAATATAAGTAAAACCAGAAGAATTCTTATAACCAATAGAAAATGGACATTAAAACAAAAATTGACTTAGCTCCGCATTCTTCCGAAAACGTGGAGTCCGCGCGTTTAGCGGACACCTGAGAAGTCGGTAGTGACGGCGAATACAGATTATTACAGTGCAACGCAGAATACAGATAAATATAGTACAGTTCAGAATATACATAAATACAGTACACTACAGAATACAGATAAAAATAACAGGACCAAATCAGCACCAGAACTTGTCTGGGAAACTTCCCTCCTTAGCTTTCTAGTGCACTGCCTTGGTACGTTGACGTTTCCGGCGCAACTGCAGTATGTATTCGTTCAAGAATTAACACCACTGTGTCATGAATAGTTGGTGCTCGACTCATTCTTGCGCTATGAATCGTCCGGACGCTTCCCACGATACCGTAGCGTGCATCGCTTCGCAAATAAGCACCCCACTGCTTCATGAAGAGTTGCTCCTCATCTCATTGTTACGCAATGAACCGTCCGGACGTTTTCCTCGATACCGTAGTGTGTCTCGGTTCACAAATTAGCACCACTGTTTCATGAAGAGTTTGTGCTCGTCTCATTGTTACACCATGAACCGTCCGGACGCTTCCCTCGATACCGTAGTATGTACCGGTTCACAAATTAGCACCACTGTTTCATGAAGAGTTTGTGCTCGTCTCATTGTTACGCCATGAGCCGTCCGGACGCTTCCCTCGTTACCGTAGTATGTACCGGTTCACAAATTAGCACCACTGCTTCGAGAAAAGTTTGTGCTGGTCTCACTGTTACGCCATGAACCATCTGGTCGTTTTCCCCGATACTGCATCATGTACCGGTTCACAAATTAGCACCACTGTTTCGAGAAGAGTTACTGCTCATCTCATTGTTACGCCATGAACCATCCGGACGTTTTCCCCGATACTGCATCATGTACCGGTTCACAAATTAGCACCAGTGTTTCATGAAGAGTTGGTGCTCGTCTCATTCTTGCGCTATGAACCATCCGGACGTTTTCCGCGTTTTTGCAGTACATATTCGTTTGCAAATTAATAGCACCGCGTTACAAAAAGTTGGTAGTACTCGCCTCATCTTTGTGCCATGAACTGTCCTGGTGCTTTCCCCAATTTTGCACCAAATGTTTGCAACTTCGCGTGCTCGCGAAACCGTGTTTACACTACAGTGGAGATAAACGTGAAGACGAACAGCGCATCATCGTTCACATGGGTAGGTAATGTGCCCACCCATTAAAATATGCCTTGAGAAACTTTTTCTTTGAGTTTAAAATTTTTCTAGCAAATAATGAACGGTAAATCTTTTTTCTTAAATTTAAGCTCCCTAGTGCAAGTTTGACATTTAGAGGGAATCCAGCCGCCAACGCTTATTGTAGGCTGGCTGTTCACGGTACGTAACATGTCTTTGGCCCAAATGAATTTTGAAATTTTGGAGTATAGCGACGTCTGTGATTCTAGATGGTTGACGTGATTTCCTGGCATGGAGTGTTTTGGGCATTGCTATCATGAGTGCGTGTTCGATGATGCAAAATGGCTCACTTGTCTGGCTTAAGTAAAGTGCTCTTTCCAGACGAGTAATTTAAGAAAGAAGGAATCGTAGAGTCCAGAAGATGGTCACGGAGTCGGGTTTCACAGGCATTGTCGCCATAACCTGGTTATCTCAGGTATCCACTGCTCGACCATCGACTCGACCAACATTTAACGACATTCACAGAAAGGAAGTCGACAGCGCTCAAACAGCACCCAAAAACACGCTCGAAAAACTCGAAGACAGTCGTAAACACTCCGACGTTGGTAGTGATGGTGTTCATCCCGAAAAAGTTCATGTGCAGAATGCAGACTAGTACAGGACGGTACAGAAATCAGGTAAATACAGTTTAGTAGCGACTAAAAATAAATACAGTACAGTACAGATATCCCAAATAGCCTGACACAGATATGCTCGTGTAATGCTTCATCGGCAAATAGTCGTCCATGATTTGTCGCGTTGACAATAGTTGCGAAATTAAAATAGTGACATTCTTTCGAGGTAATACCACAGAATAGAAGGGGATAGTGCAGCGATAGCGATGCCATTCGTCACGAGCTCGCCGCTGGTCCTACAATGCTCCGAGCTCATCAGGCCTTCCACCACTGTATGGTCAAAAAATCGCTATCAGATCTGTCTGAGAGCAGTTTCTTCCTTTATCGAAGATACTATTCTACATAATGAACATTTTCCTGCATGACATCCAACGGTGATAAACTGATAGGACGCAACAAAATGTTGTTCTGCGGAAAAAATGGCATCGCTGGAAGCAAAAACGAGACATCCACGACAAACTTTGAACTCTCGATGTTGTTCGACTTCATTTGCTACTCAAAAAAAGGCATCAACAATTGAGGAAACCTACCCGCTTATTTATTTGCTCGCATGGTCATTCCAGTGGGTGCGGGTGAGACTCGTGTTAACACTTCGATTACGTCGAAGATTGTACACATTACCAGCAAAGCACCTTAACAACTTTTGTATAGTGGCTTTTATGGAGAAGTGCACATATAATACTATTAGTAAGTTCAAGTAACCTCTACTTTCACTGTAACCCAGAAATTAGGAGGAATATTTGTGCACTTCGTTGCCCAAACATAAATGACATCCAAAGTGCAGACTCTTTGTCATGCAAAAACATAATGTGTTTTTCACTTAAAAAGCAACATTTTACAGGGAGATTCTTACTGGTGGTAGTAAATGTGTTGCGCAAAAATCCGTATGCGCTCAGATAAACGTACAAAAGCAGTAATGCTCCTTTCTTACTACAAGACTGGTCGACTAGCTGTCTGACTAATCACCCGAAATCTCTCCGGCATTTCAAATGCACAAATCATTCTCATTTAAAAAAAAGACGTCACGATGCGTGCTTCTGACGAAGCAAATCTACTATTCGTCTTTGGTAATATTGGACAAAGGAAAGTGAGGCATACGGCTTCAGGTGTACTAGTAAATAAGTTGGTGGATTAATTTGGAGCTATAAAACAACTTGATGATGGCTCGTATAGTTGTTCGTTATAAAAAAAACACTTACTAGAAAAGAAATTACTAAAAGCATTGTGATTACTTTCTTCCTGAAATCGTCCGTCTTCCTTTTCTAGGAACTCATCAGGTCATCCAACCTAAACAGTTCGACCTTTGCCCAAAACAACACTAATACCAGAATTTATTATCTCTCTTAGGCTAAAATTAATTCGAAAGTCAACCTGCCTTGTTGCACTAGTAAGAATTAGTAGTTGCTACCAGTAGTTACCTATGAGCGATTTTGCGGTGATGAAACTATCTGAAGCAAAAATTAGTAGCACGATGGACCTCTTCTTCATGAATATTGTCTAAGCCTCATGTCGTTTCATCGAGCATGAATATGAAAGGATATTTGTTGCCAATTTTCTTAAACCACAATATAAAACGCTTCCAGACATGTCCATACAATCCAAGCAGAAGTGCCATAACCAGTCTGTACCAGGACTCCAAGGAGAATCGACTCGACCAGCATTCAATGACATTCATATGGTAGAAAACCATAGTCCTCAAACAGTAGGCAAACCCACACGCGAAAAGTTCGGAGACGGTCGTCGACAATTGCCAACATCTAATTCCACTGATCGGACAGTTGTCTGCACAGCACACAAGTGTTCAACGTCTCTTGAACATTTTCATGTGCTGCATAACGTATTTCACATTGTGACAGGACGCATTGCGGCAGTTCACGTCTCTGCACTGTCATGCGTGCACCAAGGACAAAACACAACGCTGAAAACGTGGGAAATTATGCCTGTCGAAAACGAATCCAAAAAAAGTAAGAAACTTTTTGAAAACAGCGTGCTATATGAATTCCTTAAAAGAGGTTGTTCCCATCAGAATCACCTCTAGGCACCGATAAGCAGTTGAAATTGTTCCAACGGATGCTCATGAGAGAAGAATTTACGACACATCTTACACCAATAAATGTCCTGCAGCAAAACGAAGGAACAAGTAAGGGAAAGAACATGTAATGCAGGCGTGAAGAAAACGAAGGTGCCGAAATGTTAGCCGAATAACTCTTTTTAGCAACCTTGTGTTTGTTTAATGATTAAGGAAAGGAAAAATCCCCATTGATTAAATATGTTCCGTCAATGACACTAGCGTAGTTTCGATGCTCAATTTGAAAAAGTTATATTTATACTCGCACCATGCCGAAGTGATGACAATGCATCCAAAAAACATTGTCGACTTAGAAAGACTACGTGTACAGGGAATTCTTAATTGCCGGGAGGCTCGTCTACGGTGTCTACACATTTGGCTGATCGATCAGCTTTACAAATGCTGGTTTGGATCTCCTCATCGATAACATACTGTTATTAACTTCTTGTAGGTTCTACTTTTAAGCTCACTGACATCATCATACGCTCGACAGTCATAATGGACGAAGAACCCGTGAAATTAACAAAAAACATAGTTTCTGAAAAACGTGAGCAAAAAAAATGAAAGATCAACAATCAAAAGGCCTCAGAGTTCATTGAGAAACAAGAAAACCAAATGAAATCGGTATTAATGCAATGAGTTTTCGAGATCGACTTTCTATTAACCTTGGCATTGGATTATTTGGACATTGGCATTATTGGGCATTGAGTTCTCTTCTCTTAAGTGCGATAGCCGTTTTCTTCTCACGTTAGATGAACATGAGCTCAAGCCGTTTACAAACAATATCAATGACATAACATTCGATAGTATCACCACGGATCTCCCTTATAACAGGGATATCGAGCCGGTTAGTGGCGACGATACGTGGCGCATCCCCAGGTGACAAATAGGGGGCTAATCGCGGACCAAAAGCGACCTTTGCTTCCCTGAGACGCAGGTGGATCCAGGGGTGGACGGTGGACTACTTGTTTCTGCTGCGCCGATTTGGCACATACTTTCTCTCTTTACGAAGCGTATTCATGCACGCGTGTGTGGGTGCGTTCTCGCTTATGCGGATTGTATTCTACAATTCGGCCAAAAGCCTGCAATCAAGTGAAGGAAATATATGCGAGGCGATTAGTAGTTGCCTCCAACAAATAAGCTCCATGTCCACTCTGGGAGAGCCTGGCAAGCTACCCGTGAGTAAAACCAGCCCCCCACGTTCAGAGCCCAGCAAGCTATACGTGAGTAACAAAATGTTAAACATAGTGAAAAAAAAACGAACCTCATTCTCCTGACCCCGAAAGAGCGCCCAATTTCACAGCGCTAGGGTAGGACGAGTATGGAGAGGCTGCTAAAATTTCAGGGCCAACGGAACCTGCCTGGATTACAAAGAACTATGGTGACGATCTGTACCTACAATGCACGCACACTTGCATCCGAGTCCTCGATAGAAGGATACCTGCTCATGCAAGCAAGAGCGATAAAGTACGACGTCATTGGCCTGGCCGAGACGAGACGACGCCACACATTCAACGCCGTCTGTGACACCGGAGAAGAACTGTTCCTCGGAACCTGCGACAGTAGAGGAGTCGGCGGCGTCGGAGTTCTCGTCAACACGAGTTTGTCCATGAACATCGATTCATTCGAACAACTTACAACCCGAATCGGATGTTTACCATTAAAAAGATGCGGATCAATTCCGCCTTTGACAATCTTGGTCGTTAACGCGCCGACATCAAACTACGACGAAGAAGAAGTCGAAGCATTCTATATGGACTTGGAGAAGTTCTACAGAGAACACCACACATTCTTCAAGGTCATCATTGGAGATTTCAACGCCAAGACTGGACTAAGAAGAACGTCTGAAGAACGTTTCATTGAGACCCATGGATAAGAATGGAACGAACAGGGTGAGCGGCTGTCTGCGTTTATCATGGCGACCAAGACAATCCATGGTAACTCACAATTCCAGAAGCCCCCACCCTCAACGCTGGACGTGGAATTCTTCCATTGGAGAGTACCGTAACGAAATAGACCACATAATAGTAAATAAAATGTTTTCCCTAATCGATTTTTGCTGTTGTCCCAAAAATTCTACACGGGATCAGACCACCGTCTCCTTCGTGCAAGATTCCACTTCTCGCGGAAAGGATAAAAAGCCGCTAAATGCGTAAAACAAGACCGTGTTATTGTTCAGGAAGGGTGACTTACTCGACATTGGCAACTATCGCCTAATCTGCTTGCTGTCTGTCGTCTACAAACTTTTCACTCGAGTCATCCTAAACAGGATTGACAGAATACTGGACGATGGACAGCCATGTGAGCAAGCAGGGTTTCGAAAAGAATTTAGTACGATGGACCACATCCACACGATAACAAGGCTCATTGAAGTATCGCGAGAGTACAAAAAGACCGCTCTGTCTCACCTTCATCGATTTACAAAAGGCTTTCGATTCACTCGAGATAGATGAAGTCTTGGAAGCCCTGGATAGTCAAGGAATCCCTACTCAGTACATAAAGATTCTTCGTGAGCTGTACAAAAAATTTCACAACCAAGGTATCACCGTTCTACAACGATATTAACATTGACGTCAAAAGAGGAGTTAGGCAAGGCGATACCATCTCGCCAAAATTATTTGCCGCCACCCTTTAGAACGTCGTGCGAACATTGGAATGGGATAATATGGGAGTGAAAATCGATGGTCCGCAGTTACATCATCTTCGGTTTGCTGATGACATCGTCCTTATAACACCAAACATTAGCCAAGCAGAACGTATGCTTGCCGACTTTGAAGAAGCCTGTGGAAAGATTGGTCTTCCACTAAATCTCACAAAAACGATGCTCATGAAGAGCGGATTGGTTTCGTATGCGCCATTCATGCTCATCGGAACGAATACCTCCGAATGCTCCAGTTATATCTATCTAGGTCGGGAAACCAATATGATGAACGACTTAGCTCCAGAGCTGAGCAGAAGGAAACGAGCGGCTTGGGCTGCTTTTCAAGAGCATCGAGGATGTAGTGAAGAATGCGAAGAACACCCAACTCCGTGCACACCTTTTTCGACTCAACGGTGCTTCCTTCCCTAACGTATGCGTCAGAAACCTGGTCGCTGCGTAAGCAGGATGAAAAAATTAATCACTCAGCTTGATCGAACGCGCAGTCGAAAGGACGATGCTAGGAGTATCCCGTTACACACAAGTAAAGCGATGGGATCCAAAGCTCCGACCTGTATCAACGATCAAAAATCAAAGATGCCGTTCTGTACGCCAAACATTCGAAGATAATGCGGGCGGGACACGTAATGCGTATGAATGACAACCGATGGACAAGAGCCGTTAGTGACTGGATTTTACGGGATGTCAAGCGTACTGCAGGAAGACCACCGGCCCAATGGTCAGAGTTCTTCTCGAAGAGCCTAGAAGAAAGATATGATCCTCGACGAGTCTCTAGAGCGAGCAGAACCGACTGGGCTACTCTTGAAAGCGACAGGGAAAAAAATAGAAGATTTACCGGCGCCTCCTCGAGCCACTCGACGATCAACGGGATTACAGGTGAAACAGGTGATCATTCGGTGAGGAATACAAGTAAAACCATGCAATGGACAGTCGATTCATTGAAGAACTAAAAGCTAAACGAAAAAACACGGTTGCCTAGTGTGAAGCCTGAACATGCGCAAAGGTCATCTTGGGAAATGAGCTACCTAGTGGTTCTTTAATTGCGAAGGGCACGTTCAGGTTGCTTGCAGGGGTCCTTCAACACACACGTGGAATCGATCCCCGCCCCCCATGACCCACCAAGCCATGCATCCGTCCGGGATCGGCAAATTGGTATCAGATTTGTCTGGGAGGAAGCAGCACTGGCTCGATACATCGGTAGGGCACCAGGAGTCACTGTAATGGCCAGATATGCATCCACTCACCCTCCACATGATGCCTAATGAAGTCGAATGCATGGCGCATCCTCAGGGGTTTGATAACGCCTAGAGTTTTATCCCTTATTTATCCTTTAATTGTTCTTTATTACTTACAAAACAGTAGTAAATAAATGCCCGCTCCAAACATACCCTGTGATAAACAGCAATCCACTGTGATTTGCTGTATTGCGACCGTGTAGATGGGATGATTAGATTCTGATACTGGTTCAGTCCTGCTCGAAATTGCGTCGTGTTCTCCATTCCTGGGTGAGTACAACTTCCGTTGGAGTCTCAGTTTCTCTGAAATTGATGTATTCGAGCATGAAAATTAAACATAAGTGGACATAAAGATAGAAACCTTTCGAGGCGCGATGAGTTTCACCTGATCGCTACTGTTATAATCGGAGTTCCTTCTCGTAAAGAAACTCGGCTCTGCTAGAAATAAACGAAAGAAGTGATTGAAAGGAGCACAATGTGGGTAAATAAATTGGTGTTGTTGGTCAATAGCAGACGTTCCGGTGATTTCGCCCTCCCTGGAGCTGTGCGGTTGCGAGTGGGATTCGAGTTCCCAGAAGAAGAACCCATGATAAGACAGCATCAACAACAAGAATAACAACAACAACAACAGCAACAAAACAACAACAATAACAACAACAACAACAACAAGAAAAACGACTACGACAAGTTATATCAACCTCGCATCAGCTCAACAAGACCAGTTCATAAGAACATATAAATAGATATATGTGTATTTACTTTGAAAAATCAGTTCACTTGGAACGAAGATAAATAACCTTGAACATATCAAAGTCAAGGCAATTACATGAATGAATAGACTTACCCCACCAAGTTCTGGAACAGACTGGGGAAATCTGCTTCGCGTTACAGGCAGCTTCCGAGCGGTCGCAAATCGGTCAACCCGCGCACGACAGTAATTCAAACCGATGCATTTGCTACCTAATCGATAGTAATACATACATTCGTCGTTTGTGGCATCGTTCACAACCTTCCAGGATGTGATATCTAGTCAGATAGGGGTAAGTAAGGTATTTAGCTGTAGAATTTCTGACGATATTAAGTGAATTTTTCATCAAGTGAGGACAGTTATCGATCACTTGCCAGCCAAGTGAGACAGCACGGCCCATCGACGGACGTCTACTGTGTTATTAATGTCGTGAAGATCGAAGCAGTAATGATTCCTTCCTAAGTCGCCAGTAGAACTCTACGAAGTTCCTAAGTTTACGTGTTCCATCGAACTGACGAGGTTCTTGTCCGCATTCCTCAACAGTTTCTCGAGTTCGACAACATCCGAATCGAACCCCCGCTGCAATGGAGGTTTAGTCACATTTATATTTGCTCTACACAGTCGTCCTGTAAATACTAGAAACTCCGTGAAATACCTTGGAAAGTTCGATTTCCATCATAAATGTGATCTTACTAATTTTCGACGTCAAACGTCAATCACAATGTTAAGCTTTTTGAGCTTTTTTTATTTACTGCCTATTATTATTTTCTACGGCAGGGTAGGATGAGAAGTGCAACCACAACGATGCCGAGATATTTTGCAAAATTTGGACCCTAGGCCAGATCGAACACCGGTTGCGCTTTCTGATGGTTCACGTGTTAAGCACGGCACCACTGAGGGCCTCGCTCTGATTTGGGGTCCAGCTTCTGCCAATGTCTCAGCATCACTGTGATTAAATGTCATTGTTTTGTGTTGATTGAATTTTTAAGTTATTGTACACTCAATGCCAATCGAACTATCCTATAATGCTGTCAGTACTTGAAAATAGTTCAAGTTGACATACGGTTTCTGCTTGGCATTACTACGGGACATCACACGAGATTATTTAGTGACTTCATCTTCTAGCACCCCTTATTACCTTCGAACATTCTTTATTGGAGAGGGTATCCACCATATTGTTATTGTAACACTTAATGTTTTTCATATTAATAGGCTTTTTAACAGATGATACCCGAGGAAAGCGATATGTCTGAGTACGACGAATCTGAGACCATGAAGATACGCCAAACGACGTGAAGACATGTATGTTGTGAAGCCAAATATTAAGGGAACTAAAAGACGTAGAAGCGGTCACTCAAAGTAATTTTTGTATTGTTTCTTTTTTATTTTTTTTTCTATGGACGAGTGTTGTGCAGCGGTCGGAGGCGCCCTGCAACACACACGCGGAGTCGATCCCTGCACCCATGGCTCGCCAAGTCTTCCATCTCTCCAGGGTCGGCAAATTGGTACCAAACTAGTTTGGGAGCAGCACTGGCTCGAAACATCGGTAGGACACCGCTAGTCATTGTGAAACCCAGAAATGCATTCAATCACCTCCAAACGATGCTTAATGAAATCGATTGCACGGCGCATCTTTCACGGATTGATCAAGGCCGAGGGCTTTACCCTTTTTATGCTTTATTCTTTTTTACCCTAATGCTTTTGGTTTTATGTGACCACAAGACATTATTATTATTATGTTAAATTGCTTAGTTTGTAGACTTCGCCACAGATTCTGGTGTTACGAATTCTATTCTGTTTGAATAAACCTTAATTTCTATATTAGCCTTTTTGCTAACCAAATAGGCGCAGAGAGATTTTGGAGACTCTCTAGTGAGGGTTCATCTGTACATCGGTGCTAACCGTCATGTAGTCTATAACTCACTAGTGAATTCAAATTCTCCTAATCCTTCCAAAGTTTTATTGTTACCTCATTCTTTACGAAAATAAAAAAAATTTTCCATTGGCAGACCTTCGGAGAATGCCCAGTGAAAATGGGCGAAGATGGGATAAGTGGAGAGGGTCCGAAAAGTTATGAAGAAGCATCGTATTAGTAACTTCAACGAAGCTGAGATATTTGCAAAACTCTGGACCGCATGTGCCTATGGTGGGGAACGAAAGCGCTATTGTCCTTTCCGGGGAGTAACGCGTTCACCACCACACCATGCGGGTCCTTCGTTTCGCCTGTCTCTCAGCTAGTTCTATCGATCTTTTGCCATCAGCAATCACCCGTCAACGGGATTGATCTGGGCAGCCCAAATCGGCATTGAACCCAGTTAAGCTGAGGCTATAGTTATAATCACAATTTTAACCTTTTCACTTACTGCCTATTCTTTTTTGATGGCAGGGTATATTGCGAAATATAACTTCAACGAAGCTGAGATATTTGCAAAACTCTGGACCGCAGGTGCCTATGGTGGGTGATTGCTGATGGCAAAAAGATCGATAGAACTAGCTGAGAGACAGGCGAAACGAAGGACCCGCATGGTGTGGTGCTGAACGCGTTACTTCCCGGAAAGGACAATAGAGCGTTCGTTCCCCCACCATACGCACCTGCGGTTCAGAGTCTTGCAAATATCTCAGCTTCGTTGATGTTATATTTCGCAATATACCCTGCCATCAAAAAGAGTAGGCAGTAAGTAAAAGGCTAGAACATCGTGTTAGTGTCATCTATTTTTGATTTACTTTTAAGTAATCCATCTTCATCTTTACCATGCAAATCCCATCACTTCCATTTCCTTCGACTTCTCGCATCCACAACTCAGGGAAGTTTTCGACCCTATTCGTAGGGGTTCAGCTCCCAGTTGAGGTTTCGTAGTCTTTGTCGAGAATGTTGTTGAATGTCGGGCAGATTCATACTTGAGTGTTAGGAGAGCCCAGATAAGGCATTCTTACGTGGATTGGAACTAGTAGTATGTTCCAAGACAACTTTGGTGATAATTTCCCGACGGAGGTCAGATGGAAAGACTGCTGCTTCCGGAGCAGCGTCGGCTCACTATCGTGCCAGTCTGTACGTGACCTTCTGGTGTCCAAGAGCCCGTACGTGACCTTCTGGTGTCCAAAAGCCAACAAGGTTCTTTCCAATGAATCTGGATAAAGTTTTTATCTCAAGTTACAATAAAAACTTACACTATTATCTCCATTTGTCCGTTTGTGTTATTAAGCGAAAATATGTTGGAAAGAGTGGACCTCAATCCTTTCTATAATTAAGAGGACCATGCCTTCACCGTTGTTTTTAGAAACAAACTATGTACGTTATGGAAGTCTTCGACGATTCGTGTATGCGTTTGGGTACACCTTGACTACTTTTTCGTCTTTATCACCAATGTCGTTGAATACCCAGTCAGTTGTCACTGGAGTCTAAGGACAACCATGCAAAGGCGTTTTATCGTGGATTGGAACGAGTGAGTTGTTCCCAGAAATATCCATTTCCTGACCATAGCAGAATGTCCTGGACCTGTCGAGCTTCGAGCGGCGTCAGCCCTACTATGGCGCCTTTGGTGAACAGCGTCATTAACGCTGCGCTACTCTCCTATTCTTCTAAACGAATTCTGACCTTAGGGTCTGTGATCTTTCTACCGTGTGCTTGACATCCTGGTGAATCCATTACCCCCTTGACGGCCTCTGCCTATCGGTTATCGTTCAGACCCATTACTTGTCCGACCCTCCTTGTCTTCAACAGTTTTGCGTATAGAACGGCGTCCACGATATTCGGTCGTTGATTTAGACCGGCCTTTCCAACTAATCTACCATTTGCGTGATTTGAAATAACTTGCATCGAAATTTGTAACATTTTACTTACTGCTCATAAATTCTTTTTCATGGCAAATATTATCTGAAATGCGACCACAATGATGCTGAAATATTTGTGAAACTCAAGCCATTAGTCCAGATTCGAACCACTGGTTACCATTACAAGAGATTCCCGGGTTACCCACTGCACTACTGAAGTTCTCGCCTTGCCTTTTTTTTGAGCCAATTTTTTTACCCTAACGGTGAAATCTGAACCGCTGATGATTTCACTGTTGCGCTAATATTGGGCGCGTGTGGCGCACTTGTCGGAGGCCCCCTGCAACATACACGTGGAATCGATCCCCGCGCCCATGGCCAACCAAGCGTTCTATCCCTTCGAGGCCGGCAAATAAGTACCAAACTTGTCTGGGAGGACAGCCGCTGCGAGTCATTGTAAAGCTTAGATATGCATTCAATCACCTCCAAACGATGCTTAATGAAGTTAAATGCATGGTGCATCCCTCAGGGATTGATCAACGCCAAGAGCTTTATCCTTTTCTTAAGTTAAATCAGATATCTCAAAGGGAATGATCAGGAGAGCAGAAATCGGCGTCTAGTCGAGTTAAACGGAGGCTTCAGTCGACATCACAATGCATAGCCTTTTATTTACTGCCTTTTTTTTGGCAAGGCGTTATTTCAAGTGGGCAACATGTGAATCCCCAGAAGGGGTAATGGCGGGTTCCAGTCTTGCCTGGGGTCTGAGTTTTACAAATGGCTCAGGACCACTACAGTCCTAGCATCATGTTTCGATTGCGCCATAACCCTGATTGACCTTTCGTCATTCTTGCGTAACGATCAGATTTTAGACATGTACGTTAATACAAGGAGGACCATAGAGTCAAAAACGTGGGAACAAAGTCGCGTGTTCTTTGCCGTAATTCATGCATTCTCCGTGCCCTTAACACCTTTCCCAACCAATGGCATATTCCTCATTTGTTGGCTTAGGCCGCTCATCATGCCGACCTCCATGCCTAGAGAGACGAAGTTCAACCAAGCGGATACATTCACTGTTCAGTATTCCAACGCAAAGGGCACATCATGCTTTCATGTGAACTCTGTGAGGCTGGTTTCCACGTGACCTATTCAGTGGGACAAAGTGGTGAGTGTGCAAAGAAGTTATTGTGTATTCAATGTAATTGATATCTTGGCTTGGCGTTTTCCCTGTTAGTTATGGAGGTGTTCTGCTGGATAGATTGCGGTCAACTCGACCTTTCCAGGCGCTGAGGAAGGCGAAATCTGCCGAAACGTCAGCTTGCTCGTAAATAAAGAAATAAAACAGCACCTCATATTTAAGTCAATAAGAATGTAAAGCATTGTTCGATCAATGCCCAGGTTAAAAAGGAAGTCGGGCGTGGAAATTATATTCCTTGTGTTAAACGTGAGTGGGGTTCCAGAAACTTATTCGTCTCTAATGAACATCGTTTTCGTGAATTCTACTCGAAGACCAGTTCTTCCATAATTCTTAAGGCTATAAGGACTACATCTCCAACAAAAAGGAAAATATAACAAGCGACCATCAACTTTCACTCTCATATTATCCCAATCGAATTCTCACATGAGGTTTTCGAGCGTAGTTTTAAATGACTACGACGAGATTGTATTTCCTTGTCGAACCCTGATTTTTAAATGGATATTAATATCATTACGGAATGGTTACATTTTGATTGTGAGGTTTTTATGTAGCACACGAAAAATCCTTATATTTTGCGGAGCAACGCACTGGGTGTTCTTAGGTTCTGTGACCGCTTATGCCCGAACCGAGTCCAAAGTATTCTTTAACACATTCATTACATTTTGGACGTGTAGTATCCATACGTGGTGGCGCCAGTGGATATTATAGCCTTATAGTGTTCACAGTTCAGTCGGTTCGAGAACACTTTTGCCACGCTGTGTATATTCATTCGATAGCTAATCGAAGGGAGATCAATAAAGGAGGGATCAGACCAGGAAAGGCCTACGTGGCACTTAATGATTCGCAGTGAACATTCTTTCGTAGGAGTTCATCTCTCAGTCTCATAAAGTTTTAAACCTTTTATAAAAGCTGTCGGCGTTGATCAATCTCTGTGGGATGCACCATGCATTCGACTTCATTAAGCATTGCTAGAGGTGACTGAATGCGTATATGACCTCGTCAGTGACTCGCGATGGCCTACCGAAGTATCCAGTCAGTGCTGCTATCCCTCCCAGACAAGTCTGGTATCAATTTTACCGACCTCGGAGAGATGGAACGCTCGGTGGGCCATGGCGCTGGGATCGATCCCACTTGTGTGTTTCAGGGCGCCTCCGACCAATGCGCCACACGCGTCATCGCGCTCGTACATCTCTCAGTAATACGCCATAATATGCGATACTTAGAAAAATCTCTTAAACATAAGAAAATGAACCTTCGATAACACTTTATACGCATTACTTTGCTATAGATACATCTTTAAAGTCAGTAGAATTGTCAAATATTCCTCGGATACCCTGGGAATATACAATGTGTACCTACAGCAATGTGATTTATTGCATTTCATGTTTGAAAACAGTTCTTAATTATTGCTCGCATAATGTTTCGCAGCTGTCTCGAACATAGTGCTCAAAGTCATTTCTTTCATAACCTCGGTTTTTAACTAACGAAATCAATCTTTTACAAACATTAGGGCTTGATTGAGTTGAGCGCCACCGGATTAATTCCACGATCGTGGGACTCTAGTTTTGAATTCTGATAGTTTCTGAGAATACTATTCGATATGCTTGAGTTATCACAGCAGACAATTGTTCCAATGTGCCTCTGCAGAATTTTTTTCGAGGCAATGTTGTGCTGATGGCGATGATGAATTGGCTTTAGTGGAAGCAAACGAAGACACATTTGTTAGATATCTTGTAGAAAAGGTTAGTGTGAGAAACCGTGCTCTTTCGGGGCGTCTAGAAACGTTTGAAAGCCGAGAAAGCACGACAAATGGATGCGTAGGAATTGGGGACATGTCGCAGTACCTGGTTGCAAAATTTGAGTGAGTTGGACAAAGAAAGTCTGCCTGATTTAACTCGAATTGGAGGTTCAAACTGTTCCAGTGGGAGCAACTATGACCATTTTGCCTGCACAAGAACGTTTTTGTGGACGTAACAATCTGGGTTTCGGGATACCAACAAGCTGTTCTCTAATGACGGGTGAATATGCTTCCGTTCTGATTTCAAACAAGAAAAATTTTTTTCAGCTTGAAACACTCTCTGCGTTTGTTCGTACGTGTCATTTGGCGAAAACATCTTCAAAGGAGTAAAGTAACTTCTCGTAGAATGAATTAAGAGCGACATGTCTTACTTTATTCAGAAATAAACTCTTCATAATCGAAAACCCTGGAATCAGTGGTTGCAACAAATATCCGGTACAAACAAGGTCGGGCTTGTCGCAGAGGTCTGGTACCAATTTCCCGATCAGAATGAGAGGCTTGGTATGCTCGGTGCTAGCTATGTCGAACTAGCATTTAGTAGATTGGGCCGTCCGTCAAGTGAACGGAACCAACACTACTACACCATCCGGTTTTTTTGGTGTAACTACTAGTAATGAACTCCCAATAGTTTCTTTGTATTGTAAACGTCTTCTATAAAGCTGGCCAAAAGAGATCGGACTACCTTGTTTGAGCTGGTTCACACATTTATATTTCCACCATCTTTAATTTGAGCAATGTAAACCGTTATTTATTGTGCAAGCTATTCTATTCTTATCTGCCAAAATTTATTTGTCTACCAGTTCTTTTCTTTTGAGCGAAACTATCTGTACCATTTGATTGAAAGGTACAACAAAGCGTTCACCATTTCGTGTAGCTCAGTGGCTAGAGATGGTTTTGAATGCACACACTGTCGTTGGTTCGATGTCATTACTTGGACAAACAAAACACTCCATTCCGTCTGATGTCAGAGAATGGGCACTAGGCTTGAGAATAAAAATGTTGAACAGATGCATCCATAAGCCTAAGGAAGTCACTGGATTGGTCAGATATACCTTCAGTAGTCATCTTTATAAGGCTCCATAGAGTCGAAGTGTCATGAGGCCTTTCTAAATGGTTGGTGAGCGCTGAACACGTTACTGTTTCTATAGGAATCACCACTCTATTGAAGGATTTTGTGCTTTTCTTGCGCAGTCGTATTCCTTCAAGTCTTGTAGGACAATCTAAAAGCGATTCATAGCACCTTAGTAAATTGCCTTCTTTATCCTATAGAAAAAAATCTGTTCGCTTGGGTTCGCTGCTGGGTACGCAGAACTTCAAAACTTTGTGGCGGAGCACAACCGAGCTCACCCTCAACACAGTCCTCGCTACTGAAAGCTTAAAATTTGATCAAGAAGAGTACTGACCTGACCTACTGATTTGAACCAAATACTGGTTGATATTCTGAATAAACACTAACTTAAAATTATTCCTACCTACGAACCACGGACATGCCTCATATGAGGGATCCCGATAGTCGGTTAGTCGCGAGGCTACGTGGCGAGTCCCCAGGTGACAATTAGGGGGGCTAATCGCGGACCAAAAGCGATCTTTGCTTCCCTGAGACGCAGGTGGATCCAGGGGTGGACTCCTGTTTCTGCTGCGCCAATTTGGCACATACATTCTGTATTTGCTAGGCATATTCATGCATGCGTGTGTGGTTGCACTCTCGCTTAAGCGGATTGTATTCTACGAGTCAATTAGGCCAAAAGCTTGCAATCAAGTGACAGGGAAGTATGTGGAGTCGCCTCCAACAAATATGGTCCATGTCCACTCTGGAAGAGCCTGGCAAGCTCCCCCAAAAGTATACCCAGCCCCCACGTTCAGAGCACAACAAGCTATACATGAGTACCAAAAAGCTAAAAACAGTAAAAAGAAACAGGCCTCATTCCCCCTTACCTCGAAAGAGCCCCTCAATTCGGCAGCATTGGGTAGGACGAGTACGGGGAGGCTATTAAAAAACTTAGGGCCAATGGAAGCTGCTTGGATTACAAAGAACTATGGTGACGATCTGCACCTACAATGCACGTACATTTGCATGCGAGTCCTCGATAGAAGACTTGTTCATGCAAGCAAGAAGGATAAGGTACGACGTCATCGGCCTGGCCGAGACGAGACGACGCCACCCATTCAACGCTGTCTAGGACACCGGAGAAGGAGTGTTCCTCGGAATATGCGACAGTAGAGGAGTCGGCGGCATCGGAGTTCTCGTCAACACGAGTTTGTCCGTGAACATCGATTCATTCAAACATCGATATAGGTGATCCATACGAAGAACCTTAAGCCAGGATAGTATAAGTAAGAAAGCCAGGAAAAGATATTCGCGTTGGAAATCGTGTTGTTGACATTTGAAATAACAGCAAAATCAAGTTTCCTAAGTTATCAATAAGATTTCTCTGCGTTGTTGATTAACAACCTACGATTACTCTATTGAACTATACACTTTGCCCACGCGCCTATGTTTTAACGTCACTCAATTTCGTTAGTTTCCGCAAGTGTCATTTGACGGAATCCATATCGATTAGCTGTTAGTAATCTAGTTATAAAACGAAACAAACCTATTCCTCATTTCAAGAAGCTTATTTACTTAGACATTTAGGTGACCAGTCATCTTATTCGTCCATTCGTGTTATTCACTTGAAATCCTTGTCTGCGAAGGCGTCTGTGCTCGTATGTCGCCTTGGCTGCAACTTGAGGCTCAGTTTACTGCCTTCACCTTTGCTGGTGTAGCTAATCGTCCCCGCAAACCTAATACGGTTGAGCTAGGGTATGATCAGATTCTCGTCACAGACACTTGCTGGCTTTAGTGGATTGGACGAAGATTTGCTGCATTACGAGTCGGATTCTCTCAAAACGAGAGCGATCTCTGTGATGGCATCGAATCCTATGATCGGTCGACTGACCGCTGGACGATAAGCCTGATGAGAGAACTGGGTAACTTAGCAAACAACTTTGCAAAAAAGACCACAGCCACTGTTTGTCGATGAGCAGCAAAAAATCGTACTGAGCGCACAATGAATGAATGACCAACGAAAGATGTATCTAGTGCACGGTTATTTCTACTTTTCCGAGCTCTTTAGACTTAACCAGGACTTCCGATATTTCAGCACTTATTGCGGTTTTGTAGCCTCAAAATAACTATCATTACTATTTTGGGCTTGACATCTAGATGAGGTATTTTCAATTAATATAGCATCAGCAATGTTTAGCTGTCACATGGTGATATCGCGCACAGCACAGTGACTAGTGGCGCCCTGCAATACACATTAGGTCAATCCCACGCCACATAATTATCGTGAATTTCGTGAAATTGTGGTCGGCTTGATTTCCGCTGGAGTCCTGGGCCGGCTCTACTAGGAATTTTCCTGGGACATCATCCATGCTTATTGGAAGGAAGTTTTACTTGACAGATCTGGTATCGATACGCCGACACCAGAATGATGAAAAGGCCAGATTTGCTTGGACAGCGGTCAAAATAGCGATTATGGACATATTAGACCAATTCTCTAGCAACGTTTTTAATTTATTAATAGGCTTGCAAAAAACTCATTGTAAATCCTTATTACGGCTGACGTCTCAACGAAAATGCCTTTTTAAAATCACGTTAATCCAACCTTTCACTACGGTTAGCAAACGAGGGTCCTTCGTCTTCACCTCATGTCGAATCCTGAAAAATGGATTGCAGGCATGTGTAGCAGGGAAGCCCGTCTGTTAAAAAGGGATGTTCTATTTCCTGGAAAACTGTCAGGTAGAGTGAGGTCATTTCAGCTCGTTAAGAGGCAGAGTAAAGAAAGACAAGTGCTACTTCATTCGATTGTGTTCCACACATTTATTACAACCTTGTTAGTATTATCTGCAAATTAAAGCAACTGTTATTTAATGCGAGCGTTAAGCGAAAGGCCGAATTAAAAGGCTGAACTCTTCGCTCTTCTTATTTATAGTGAAGTAAGCCACAAAGAAATCGCTTTAGAATGCATTTTTTTCCGCTTAAAAACAAATATTGCAAGGAATGGAAAACAATCGAGTAACCTTAATTACGACACTTAACCATTGTGAACATGCATCGGATAGAGGAACAGCGAAAGCGGTGTCTACCATAAATATGAAGTCTACTTCTGGGAAGGGGCACAATTTTTTCGCTAAAACGAAAACATCCCATAACACCACCAACAGGATAACTAGTCATTTACGCATCTTCCTCGGAAAATACATGTTCTTTCCTATGCATAAAACCTAGGATTGGCCCAAATACCTAGTTATTCCAAGATGGACTAGCGGGCAGAGACAATGGACTCGACCAGCATTCAGCGAGATTCGTAAGGAAATCGAAAAACCTTAAGCAACTGCCGACCCCACACGCGAAGAGTTCGAAGACCTTCATAGATGATGGACAACAGAAGACCAATAAAATAAAAAAAAACACAAGGATTTTCACAAGAGAAGATAGGCAATGCAAGAAAAAAAAAGTCCATGCGGTGTACGAAAAACCATAATTAAGGCAGTAAAAATGTTCATACTTAACGCATTAATGTTTTATGAACAGGAATTCACCTACAGTAACATCGATAGCATTTTCTTCCATTAAATTTCCCTTTTCAATAGCCCTTATGGTTTATTTTTTAGTTAGAAATTGTCTTCGGTAAATGAGGATTGGAAATGACTATTTCGTAAACAGAAATTTCCTTTTTCCTCAACTTTCGTGCGGTGCAGTGGTTGCAGGCGCCACTGCGACACACATTTGGAATCGATCCGCGCGCCCATGGCCCACCAAGCCTTCCATCCCTCCGGGGTCGACAAATTGGTATCAGACTTGTCTGGGAGGATAGCAGCACTGGCTCGATACATCGGTAGGCCACCGAAAATCATTGTAAAGGCCAGACATGCATTCAATCACCTCCAACGATACTCAATGAAGTCGAATGCATGGCACGTCCCTCAGGGGATTGATCAACGCCGAGAGCATTAGAGCTTTTTTTATCCTACCTAACTTTAAGAATTGTAGTTTTCAATGTAGATTGACCGTAAAATTCAAGACTAAGGACTACTAGTTTCTTTCATGGTGTATTCATGAACATTTTAGTAGAGCTACACCTTTGGAAGTGTGTTCTACCAGAAATTTGTCGCAAAAGTAGGACGCTGCATCTTCGATAAAGGAACACCAGGATGGTTAAGTAAATGGGTCTTGTAAATGTAGACAAATCTCGTGGAAACACAGATTCCAGCCGACGTTATCTCATATCAAATCCGGATTAGCTGTTATTACTACACCTACAAAGGATAACTTTTCACCAAAGCCGGATAAAAAACGGGTGAAGTGTCTGGTATCGAACGTATGTGAGTCTTTATTGAATAACTAGACTGCCTCTTAGTCCCATTCTTATTGTCCTAGCCAAAATCGGAGTTATTGTTTCCAGATATAACAAAAGATCCTCTCAGTGGTCTTCGGCAGCTCCTTTCACTAGTCTTAATAAATTACATTCTGAATTCTCAGAAACACTTCCCAACGGTTTACCGCCTCATGGTGGCTGGTAGGTATTCCTGTGTGTCGAACTGCGATGTACAGCGCGGCGGGGACTTACTTCCCTGTAGGCCCTCCTAAGCTGACAAGCATTTCGGCGTTTCCATCAGGAACCCCAGCTAAGAGTAAACGAATACAACGATCCACTACCGTCCTGGCTCCAAACTAGTCGTATAGTGGCAAATCTCCTGATCCACAAGGGAAGCGACTGCCCGTGGTGATGGCGACATGGGACACACTTGGCTAGACTGACCTCGGGAATCCAGCCATCCACAGTGACTAAACCAGCAGAACTCCGAGAAAATGAAATTATCCTGGGGCCCGCACAATCAGTGAGGAAGGGCCATCCAAGTATTCTCAGAAAAAAAGCTGTCTGTTGAAGGATCAGTGTTGTCTGGTGAAGAAATAGTTCCCGTGACGAAAAGTAGGAACAGCGCAAAAGAGCATTGGGTGACATAATGCAACCTTAAAAGACCATTAGTTTCAAAAAGACTTGCAATTTTTTTTGCATAGAGCCCTTTCCTATCGCTTGAAATCAGGAATCCAAATATCTTTATTCTCTTCTGTTTGCTTTGAAAGGTGATTTTTATTGCACTCTCTGAAGAAGTTCCACATTTTACTGTTAATCTGCAAATGTGAACACAAGCGATAGCAAAATTGGCATTGCTCTGGCGTTTATAGAATTTTCTGGTTTTCCAACTTCTTAAAACTTCCATAATATTTGCTATCACCACTGATTAATCGCTCAACGACCGTCCACTATCAGTACGATATCGTCACCTGCAGAAACACATAATTTTCAAGGGAAGTGCAGTGAGCAAATCTGCTAACTACCCTTCTTGAATATCCTCTCTGACAGTCCTGTACTTTCAAGGGGGCACTGCGGACACATTCAGATCCATTAACAGCAACTAATGAATATGAATTTGAGCGAGAAACAAAGTTCCTGTTCGTTGTCGGATAAATCACATAAAAATGTCTTTAAAAAGGAACCAGACCTGGTCTCCATAAATGTATTAGTGAAATGTGGTGGATGTTCAAAAGAAGAATGAGAAACAAAGTATTTTACTACTAAATATACACCATCCCACAGATTCGAATGTGGGCGTGTGTGGAGCACTGTTTGGAGATGCCACTGCGACACACGTGGAATCGATCCTCGCGACTATGACCCACCAAACCTTCCATCTCCCGGTGTCGGCAAAATGGTACCAGACTTGTCTGAGAAGATAGCGGCAGTGGCTCGATACATTGGTAGGCCACTGCTAGCCATTGTAAAGGCCAGATATGCATTCAATCACCTCCAAACAATGCTTAATGAAGTCAAATGCATGGCGCATCCCTCAGGGGTAATCAACGCTGAGAGCTTTATTCTTCATCCTTCACTACTAAATAAGGAACACCTACGACCACGTAAGAATGTCTACGGCTTGCGACCTTGACAAAAAAAAGAAACCTGGGGAAAGACTAATTATCTGGAAAGGTATCCACATTGGCATGTTCGTGTCGGCTGGCTGCAACATTCGTGCACAACCACATGGTTCTGCGTCGAACATCTAACGTTTGTACGACGACTCACACTACAAAAAAATCTGAAATGAAAGAGCAAGAGTGTCTTTAGTTTGACAAATTAATGAGAATGTTCAAGAAATTGAACTCTGTAGAACTGTGAGCTTCACTAAGACAGAGGGTTTATGGAATAAGTCATCAAATAACATTTCCATTCAAGTTTCCTGTTCCCTCTAGCGTTCATAGTCCATGGTTGGCGTTCATAGATGTGGAACTACAGTATACTGGAAATGGTTCATCCACCGGGAGTATCGTCCATGCAAAGAAATTATCAGAAGCTTCCTTCTTAACTGAATTTTTACTAGGAATGATTGGGTGCTGCATGGGAAGGAATCCACTGACAGGTAAAGAAATGGTGGCCCCAACTACAGTGGTATATGCGGTCACCATCTGAAGTTCTACCATAGCTACCACTTCAGGAATTGAAGAGAAACATTTACTCAGTTAGTAGAAAAGAGATCCACTACACTGGAAGTTGAACGCTCCAGTATATCCGAAAATCGTCAAGCAGTGAGGTAACCAGTAAAAAACAACGGACCCCCATCGCTAACAGTCAAAACAACACGTAAATAACTATTCCCAGCAATTACTTTTCTTACTTTATGTATTAACAGCTGACGATTTCCATCGTTTTCCTACAGCGATGTTTGAGGCTGACTTCGTGGGAAACTCGCATTAGTTTTAAGGTATCTTCATCTCGTGCCATAACTCTACCCTGTCGTGTGACACCTTATTCCGATTTCAGAGGATTAACTAGAAAATAGGAAACTTGGTAAACTGTCATGAAATAGTGGATGCAAGGTGATTACTAATCTGTATATGTCGTTAGCAATGAAAATGTTGCTGCAGCACTTAGGCCAATGCGCCAGAATCTGACAGTTGCCATTGGGAATTATGTCAATGAGTCAGTTATCCGGACCAAATAATTACTAGATCTAAGCAGAATGCTCGACTTCGTAGGAAGCTGCCACATGGGACTTTATCGATGTTTGTCACAGAGCAACATATCAAGCTTGGAGAATTGAACTTTTATGCAACAACAGTAATCCAACAATAGCGAAATGACAATAATCACACCATCAATGTAAAAATATAAGGAACAACGTGATCGAAAGGTAGAGATAATATAGAGAGCAAGTGAATGAACTGACAATTGCAAAATATCCTACGCAGTACTGTTATGATGCTATGATAGCGAAATAATGACATTGCACACAGCTGGCAACGAAGCACTGTAGCTAGGAAGTGGAGAACACTGTTGTTGCGCATCAAGAGAACAATAGCCAATCCGCGGAAGGATGGAGCCTGTAGGATGGCTAGAGTTGGCTATGGCTCATAAATAGATACACGAAGTGCAACAGTAAAGGAGAAAGGTATACCTATAGTAAACAGATGGTTGAAGTGACAAATCGAGACGAAAACGTGCAAAAATACCCTGCCAACTAGGTGCGTAGCCTCGATGTGACATGACATAATACAGCGATTGATTTATGCTAGGAAACATGAGATGGAAACATTCACATAATGCAAGATTGCAATGTTATATGAGGAACAGTGGTTGTAGCCATTACCAAAGGAATACACGACAAAATCAAAGAATAGTAGCTATTCAGGCAATATTCGGCACAGGTATTCCGCAGGGCCGTCCGCAGTCAACTTGACCTTCCCACGTTCCAGTGAAGGTGAAATCTGCCGAAACTCCAGCTTTGCTGGAATAAGGAATAGAGAGAGTAACAACCTCGTGCTTGCTCATCAAGAAAACAGTGAATTACTCGCATTATAGTCACTATCGTTGCCCCACAAAAAGAAGCGTACCATGATGAAGATTACTGAAGGATTGAAAACAAAGAGTGAATGAAATAGTGATGACCTGTCCATGATTTCGGTGAACCAAAAAAAGTCATAGAAAGATAAAAGGTCCTGATGATTTTACAAGGTGACTGTCTACGAACTACGTGATTTTCATTATGTACTACGAACATCATCCTAACAATCTTTCATATATCTGCTAACATATGCACCTGATATCTGCAGATAGTTGGTGTTCGTAGGTATGGAACTGCGGCATATCGGAAATGGTTCGCGAACTAAATTTGTTGCTGGGAATGGCTTGGTGCCGAATAGCAACGAATCTAGTGACAAGTCAGTAAATCATGGTCCTATCAACACTGGCACATGTGATCACCATCTGAGAAAATTCTAGGACTGCTACCATTTCAGTACTTCAGTAGAAAATTCACCCGATTAGTAGAAAAGAGCTCTGAAAATTGAACGCTCCAGCGCTCAAGAAAATCGACAAGCGGTAAGTTTACCAATGAATAGCAATGCGCTTCATCGCTTACAGTAAAAAAAGCACGCAATCAACAGTTCGTAGCAAATTTTTTCTTCTTTTGAGTATTAATCGTTCACGACCATTGTTCGCCTGTGCAAGCGGAGATAAAAGCCTGTGTTTGAGCCCGATTTCACGAGAAATTCGTACGAATTTTCACGTATCTACCATCTGTCCTTGGCCCATACTGGCGTATATCATTTATTTTCGATGTAAAAAACATTACTTGAAACAAATAAACTTACCAACACCCACCAAAATGTCGTAACATCGTGGGTGTGATGATCACTTCTCTGTGCGTGTTGTTATCACTGGCGATGTTGACCAGTTGACAAAGCGCAGCAGCATGAAGTTCAATGAGGGACTGAAATAAAAGACTGGAAAAATATGGTGATGATCTACCAGCGAATTTGAAGTGCCAAAAATTCTTGCGAAGATATCAGGTCGAACTAATTTTACTAAGCGATCGCCTACGAACTACGTGGTTCACTATACTATACTACGGACATCATCCTGACAATCTTTCAGAGGTCTGCTAACATCAATATAGAAACACGATTCGCTGTTATCACACATGGCGGATGATCATCGGTATTCGACGTTCCATCTGAATATAAAACGAGATGTTAGCATATGACTGAACAGTCATCACCCTTACCGAATTCAGAATCCCAAATGCTAAATCTCCCAAAGCCGGTTTGCGTTCTGATTAAGGCGAATACGAAAAAGAGCAGAAAAGTATTTGTTAAAGACAGTTGCAAGGATTTTTTGCCGAAAGAAAAAACAGTGACGTGCAGTTGTGTTCCGGTGTGCATATCGTCAGCAATTGATAGCAAAGTCGAGAGGAAATCCTTAGCCAGATCAGTCCACATTGATCCAACTTGATCTAGTGCCTTGCCAAATCATTCAAAGATGTAGTCAACAGCCTTACATCAGTGTTTGCGAGTTCACTATATTACACTCGACTTCCGTCTTCTACTGGTGCTCTATCCTCTAGTCAAGTGTCCACTACAACTAGCTCCTACCGAAATCGGAATTCTTTCATTCCGAACACTACCACCAATGATGTTCATCGCATACCTCACGAAATCTTCAACTTGGCTATGTTCGCCGCATTTTGTTGAGCAAATATCCTCGCTATCATCAGAGATTTCTAACAACATTTCAGTGTTATGGTTACGCTAAATGAACTCACAAGACGTTCGATAATTTCTTGATATATACAACTTTTTAAACGATCATGACCAACCCAACCAATGTTTCTTTTACATGTTTTGCTACTAGCTCGTCACTTAGGTGGTGATTAAGTCACGCTATCTTGGAGTAAGGAGTCCAACTTCGTCCCAATTCTTCTCGCAACCAGTACGATCGCCTGCAATGCTACCAAAAGCCCCGATGCATTGTATAAGGAGCTCGCCCGTACCCGATATTACGCCGTTTTTGAAGGCGATAATACTGTTCTGAAATTAAAACGCATTGATTTGGTGTCTCTGCTTCAACACGTGCCATTTTCACATCAACGGAATGATTGATGACTTTTTAAATAATGCCTTCTCGTTTGAAGAAAGGTAAATTCCTCCGATATGTTTCGTCCAGCTCACAGTGTTCAACACACTTAAATAGAATCCGGCGAAAACCAATTATTCTTAATTGATTAAACTCTGCCTGATTAACAGTTATGTGTGTCATCTCTTCTGCACGATTTGTCAGATTCCTGAGAGCACATGCAGCATTCGTTTGTGTTTCTTGCAGATGTTCTTCGCCTTCAGCAGTACGCTGTAGAGGAGAGAGCTGAAAGAAGTAAACTCGACTTTTGGCTCCACTTCCCCCCATTGTAGTCATTGTAATTATTCCAGTCGTAAGATTTGTTATTGTTCTTATAATTTATGGAAGCTTACGTACTTTGTTGTTACAGTGCGATTGCCCTGTTGGATGTTCATCACTAGAAAAGCCATAATGAGTTCGACGTTCCCACCTGGTACTTCAAGCAAAAGCAAGAGCAGAGCCTAGCGAGCTATATATGGCCGCTTTCGTGCCAAAGATAGTAAAAAATAAAAGGCCTCCTGGCAAAAGCGTCAGGATGTTCGTGTTCTTCGGGCGATCACAGTCGAATAAACAACCTGCGTTCATTCCATATTCACCTGGTCATATTCGTGAACCATGCCGGGTAGGGTTGCACGTACAAAGATTGTGCGTTGACTGAGTAAAAAATTTGCAATCAAGTGGCTGAGAAAAACACAATAACTCAGCCTCGCCTCCATCAAACAATTCCACGTCAACTTTTTAAAAAATTCAACAAGTTTTCTTTGGTTATTCATTGAAAACAGCAAAAATCAACATCGCCGTTCCTCTGCTCACGGAATATTCCCCAGAACGTGGTCTTAATTGAAGAGAGTACAACAAGAGAACAGATGGCTAAAATATCTGGCCATTCTAGAACACCAAAATCTGTATCATTGGACTCTTCACTGAAGTTAAGATGATGCAAGGTGTAAAAGTTGAGTGGGAGATTCCTACAGAATTTTGACTGTGATCGTAGTGTAACAATTGTTAACGACCGGATATCACCGAAAAAATATCACAGTGTGAAAGTATGCTTCTTCTATTTTCCCTTACTACCTTCATCTCCCTCTTTCTTGAGCAAGTAGAATTCAGTATGCAACCTTGAGTTAACTACACCATAACAGTTAACATAAAAAACACCTGAAACCTGTCACCTGTCAACTGCAGTTCCGTAGATCGTCGAGTGATTCCAGCGGGCTCTCCTAAATTTTCGACTTTTACCTGACGCGTGCAAGAGTAGCCTAGTGGGTTCTGCTCGCAGTAGAAGCACCACATCTTTCTTTTTAAGCTTTTCGTGAAGAACTCTAACCATCGAGTCGGGGGGTCTTCACGCAGTGCATTTAACATCCTGAACGATTCACTCACTAACGGCTCCTGCCCATCGGTTATCGCCTATCCGCATTACGTTTCCGGCCCACATTATCTTCGACTGTTTGGCATACAGCACGGCATCCTTGATTTTGATCGTTATTGCAGGTCGGAGCTTCAGATCCCTTCCCTTATTTGTGTGAAACGGGATACCCCCTAGCATCGCCCTTTCGACTACGCGTTCAATAACGCTGAGTGATCTTTCATCTTGCTTACGCAGCGACAAGGTTCTGACGATACCCCAGGACAGGAAGTACCGCTGAGTCAAAAACGTGGGCACGGAGTCGTGTGTTCTTTGTTCTCTTCACTACAACCTCGATGCTCTCGAAAACTCCGCAAGCCGCTCGTTGCCTTCTGCTCAGCTCTGGAGCTAAGTAGTTCATCATGTTGATTTCCCGATCTGGATAGATATAACTGGACCATTCGGAGATATTTGTTCCGTTGAGTATGAATGGGGCATGCGAAACCAATCCGTTCTTCATGAACATCGTTTTGTGAGATGTAGTTGAAGACCAATCTTTCCACAGGCTTTATCAAAATCGGCAAGCATACGTTCCGCTTGGCTAACGCTTGGTGTTATAAGGACGATGTCATCAGCAAAGCGAAGATGATGTAACTGCCAACCATCGATTTTTACCCCCATATCATCCCACTCCAATGTACACTCCTAGAGGGTGGCTGTAAATAATTTTGGCGAGATGGTGTCGCCTTTCCTAACCCCTCTTTTGACGTCAATGTTAATATCGCTGTAGAATGGTTATATCCTAGTTGTGCAGTTTTTGTATAGCTCACGAAAAATCTTCACATGTGGAGACCTTGCATCCAGACAGGAAAAGTGTGAACGGCCGAGCCAGTGTGTTTAGGAGCACTGTGTCGTAAACTCTGAGTAGGGGTTCCGTCATACTACAGTCGAGTTTAATCCAGAAAGACGGTAATTTCGGCTATGAGCTTTTTTGTCAAGTATTGTTTCGTATACAAATGATAAGCTAGTTTTTAACTTTGGATGTCAAGCTTGGAAAAAAACGGTTGAAGTACATCGAAGTTCGATGACCAGAACACCTGCATCCCGTGAAATGCGATGGTAGCACTAAAAAGAAATCGATGTTCTTATGGTGCACGAATATTGTTCAACTGTTCTTCTGTTTAGCGAAATGTAAAATTCTTATCGAGCACTCCATGCAACTCTTAACCTCCAGGAATGAATAATTGAAAAAAATTCGCACGCTACTTCAATGTCACCATCCGTTGTGATGGAAAGTCGACTTCAAATGACAGAAGCATGGAAGCATGAAATCCCTTTGGTTTCAAATATTTAAAAAATAGTGCAACTCAAAAGGGCAAGACAGCAAACGAGGTTCCATATCACGAAGACCAATGAATGTGGTAGTGTCGAACTCTTCCGCCAAGGTCGGAAAGAATCATTTGTCAATTTAAAAAGCCCGAAACGCACTACTATATTTGGATAACAGCGATGTTCGATTCATTTCAGGCATCTGGATATGGCGATGCACTTTGCTCATCGTTGTGTACTTAGTTTTGTTCCGAAATACTCGCAACTCGAGTTATCCACGGATGCGTTACAATTCTCTGCTATGGGCGAGCACAATTACTTGCCAATACGTGAAGCACGACGATTATTAACATATATGAGTGGCACATACCAAACATATTCAACTGAAATAGTTGAAAAAATAATGTAAACAATTAAATGACGACGATTAAAAATTATTCCCAGTTCAAAGCAACAAGCTAACTTCTACACACTGATTACGATCCTCACCAGGCGTGGATATTCTGCCGGATCTAGTGCTTTCCATAGCGTATCACTGTTGGACAAGTGCCGGAAATACAGTACACTTGTCGCCTGTAAAATACCACCTCGGCGTTTTATATTTTGACTGTTAAATAGATACGTTTTAAAAGCGTTACGCTTCTACAACAGTTGAATAGACAGAGAGAAAGAGAGAGAGGAGAGAGAGGGAGAGGGAAGGAGAGAGAGGTTTCTAGGAGTGATTCAAAATTATCAGCTGTCTCGATATTTAATGCCTGTGATTCATTTCATGGCATGAAGTACGGCTTTCTCTGTGAAAGACCAAGATCTATTCTGTGTACGCGTCATCTTCGACTTGTAACAAACTATTAGCGAATTAAACTCACATCCATGCTAAAGCCGTTTTCAATAGCAGCTGGTGAAGCTGGTTGCAAAAAAGAGTGAAACACACCATAAGTAAAATTAAGAGAAAGTATGATAGCAGTATTTATATGGTAACCGACAGTTGTGACAAGCGTTATATACATCACTCGACTTAAGGGAAACAGGTGCGGTTCTGCAACGTTCCTGCCAGCAACAACGTCTAGTGTGACTCAATGCATTGAGTCATAAAAGGGATAAAGGATGAAGTTTCAGGTATTGCTCAATACCTTATAGAAGCGCGATATATTTGATTCCACCTGTAGCATTGTCGAGGTGATTGAGCGTGAGTATGGCCAATACAACAAATGGCAGCGAAACACCGATTTACAAAGGCAGCGTTTTTTTAAGGTTTAAGACAACCATGGCAGGAATGTACAGACTCAATGGAGATACGGGCATTGACAACCATGAAGGTGGAATGGAATCTGCGATCATGACAGCCTTCTATGCCACGTCCAATAGTACACTGCACTACACGCCTCTCAGATTCAGACACAAAGGAATGTTACGACCAAACACCCTGAGAGCGCTATCAAAGCTTGTGCGGGAATTTTTTATTACTCTTCATGTTTTTCATAGAGGAATGATCTAAAATTACCACTGATATGTCAGCACTTGATAAAATGGAAACAACTACAACATTTAAAGTAGGCAAAGTTAGTAGTTCTTCAAAAACCGACTTTCCCCTAGCTACAGCACTACTAATCACTACGTATTTCTTCATTTATGAGCTAACACAAGGTCGAAGAAGCAGACTTTATTCGGCAAACATTTGGATATCGTAGTCTTCCTCGGATGCGATGTTCCGAGTGGATGGTCCACAGTCCTTCGTACTCTCGGTTTTATCAACCTCGTTACAAGACAGTGAAAAAAATGAATAAATTCCTGAATTCCACAAATCCCTTCGGGGACGCGTCGCTTTAGCGCATATCTCAATACTACTCACTCATTTCACAGACGAAGTCGACGACTGAACCGTGCGGTGCTCCTATTAACACAAGAAATACCAGATTTTGATTAAAGAAGGTGAGTTTTTCTTCCATACCAATAAAAGAGTCGCATTTAATTGGATCTTCTCTCTCCAACCAAACCCAAATCTTTGTGGAGGAGTAGCTTGATGAACTGTGAAAGCTTAGATGATTTACTAAGTAACTTTGAGTTGCATTTTAAAAACAACTGTTAGAAATTATAAGAGCAAGGATTCAGAGGCGCTTCAAAAATGCAGTGGAGTATACCGCATCGGTCACAAAGTAGTTTTTGATGTGCATCGCTTCCTAGCCACATTTGCAATTCTTACAATATTAGTATGAGTGTCGTTGAATATTGCTCGAGCTATTCTCCTGGAGTCCTGCGACAGCCGGGTTGCAGCGTTCCGAGTTGGAATTAAAATAATTTTATTACTGATGTTATCAGCATTAGTGTTTCCTAGTAGTATTGAGATTCGTAACTAATACAGTACTAACTAAATAATATGTATAGAAGTCCTCTCCATTGCCTAGTTCTTTATATGTACGAGATTTCTCGAAGTGGTGTATTTTAATGAATGAAAGTATAAAGGACAAAGCTCTAGGGGGTTGATCAATACCTGAGAGATGCGCTATGCATTCGACTTCATTAAGCATAATTTGGAGATGATTGAATGCATATCTCGCCTTTATAATGACTCGCTGCACTCTATCGATGTATCGAATCAGTGCTGCTATCCTCCTGGTTAAGCATGGTACCAATTTGCCGACCCCGGAGGTACGGAAAGCTTTGTGAGCCATGGGCGCTGGGATCGATTCCACGTGTGTGTAGCAGTGGCGCTTCTAACCACTGCGCCACATGCGCGATATACGTAAGTGAATACAAAATTCAAAAAACAGTTTATAGCACGAAGGGAAACAACTGTATGTAGTGTAGATAAATACCCACCTTGTCTAATTTGATGACATGCACCGTGTGCGTAGCACTATCGTTGCGCTTTAAGCGCTTCCTATTCTGCCCGCGGAACTAAATTCAAAAACCAAAAATTACACAATAGCTTTGATTTTCATTAATAATTTCTAAATCAGAAAAGTCGAAATAATTGAGCTAAACTCTGTTTATAATCATTGAAGTCCTTGGCCATCTTGTAAATAATGACCTGAATTCCTTTTGCATTTAGCACCAGTTTCACATTGCACCTTTCAGCATTAAACAAACATATATTTCACCTTGTCCCAAACTCCATTTATATAGGACAAACCCACTTTCGTTAACAGACAAGACCGTTTTTTGTGTAACAGCAACTATTTTTCCGGCATTAAAAAACACGTCCCTTTCAGAAGCTATTGGAACTTTTCATTGAATGAAATGAAAAACAGAGCTTAGCTTACGATAAGGCCAGATTGAAACTCGACAAAAAAAAGACTTATAGGCTTTAAAATGATGATTTCTTCTTCAGAGCGTAGGAAATACACCAAATGCATTTTTGCTGACAACTTTCTAGATCTTCATACACTAGATTTTCAAAAAAAATATCATGGGGGACTTGACGAAAGAGAACTACTGGTGTAAAATAGCCATGTTATCCTAGGTGGCATAAAGGCAGAAATAAGCGGATAAAGGATAATGCTCTTGGCGCTGAACAATCCATGAGGGATGCACCACACGTTCGACCTCATCAAGCATCGTTAAAGGTGATTCAATGCATATATGGCCTTTACAATGACTCGCGGTGGCCTACCGATGTATCGAGTCAATGCTGCTATTCTTCCAGACATGTCTGGTACCAACTTGCGGGCCCCAAAGGGGATGGAAGATTTGGTGAGACCTGCGGGGCGGGATCGATCCCATGAGTATTGCAGGGCTCTACTAACCTCTGCGCTAAACGCGAACCTGAAAGCAGACATGTCTATAGAGAATGTTGGATCAGAAATCGTTGACGACCTTCTCAATTGCAGCTGCGTGTTCGGTATGGATGTTGATGAACGTCCAACTTGGCTTTGTTACTAGGCAAAGTTCGAGGATCGTTGTGATTCATCCTCTATACTCTATTTGATAAGAAAGTGCGATTTCACAACTCTTCTCAAAATCTTCTTTCATTTCCTCCATACAGCTTTGCTACATTGATATTTCTAGAGTCGTCTATGATTTATAGCACTGACAATAATTTAAAAACTCAAAGACAACGACTACTTGGCAGTTACTTGAACTTGGACGGCTCGTCCTCACTAGTTGTGCAAGCGCCAGCATAATCACAATTTTTCGGAGATTTTCTGGTTAACCCATTGTGGTTCACTGGAATCCCGAGGACAGCCTGGCCAACTGCCCTAGATCGTCACCACCACAGATAGTCGCCGCCCTTGTGGATCAGAGGAAGATTTTCCACTATGCGACTAGTTTGATACCGGGACGGTGGTGGATCCCAATACTGGTATACTCTTAGCTAGGCTTCCTAATGGAAACGCCGCACTCTTTCTCAGCTTGGGAGACCCTGCGTGGGGGGACGGATCACCCCGCTCTAAATCGCAGTCTTACACCCGAGGAACACCTCCCAGCCACGATGAGGCGGTAAAGCGCTGGGAGGAAACTACGATTATTTCGGTTTAATGCTCTAGAATGGGAGCGCGTGTAGCGCAGAGGTCGGATGGGCTCTGCAATGCGCATGGGATCGATCCCCGCGCCTCATGCCCACCAAGCCCTCTGTTACTCTGGGGTCTGCGAATTGGTACCACATTTTGTCTGGAAGGACAGCAGCACTGGATCGATGCATCGCTAGGCCACCGCGAGCCGTTGTAAAGGTAAGATGTACATTCAATCACCTCCAACGATGCTTGATGAAGTCGAATTTGTGGCGCATCCCTCAGGGGATTGATCAACGCCGAGAGCGTTTTTAATGCTGTAGAATAGCGAGCAGATACTTGTCCCTCGACATGCGAAAGTTAGCTAATTTCGGTTGACCAGACTTGGGCCAACAACCCAGCATTGCAAAAATTCATGCACTTCTATAAAAATCTATACTGTCACTAAGCTACTAAAACTGCTTGATTATTGTGTTTGGTTTCAAAAAATGAGTAAACTTGGAATAGAAGCAACTAACCTTGTAAGCATTAACGTTGAAGCAGCGCCATGAATGAACCGACCGATTCCATTAAACTCGGGGACAGATTGCGGAAATCTGCTTCGTGTCCCAGACAGCTCGCGCGCGGTCGCGAAGCGGCTATCCCGCGCACAACACTAGCTCGAACCACTGCATTTGTTATCTCATTGATACATTATAGATGCAATGGGCAAGTGTAGTGCGGTGTTCAGAGGCGTGCTGAAATGCATTTGGGAGAGATCCCGACTCCCATGGCTCACCTAGGCCTCTATCGCTCCGGCGTACGCAAATTGATACCGGCATTGTCTGGGACGGTGGCAGAACCGGCTCGATACATGAGTAGGCCACCGCGAGTCGTTGTAAAGACCAGAAATGATACAGTCTCCTCCAGCGATGCTTAATGAAGTCGAATGCATGGCGCATCCCTTAGGGATTGATCACCACAAAAAGCTTTATCCTTCTAACCTCTATTCATACACTGCATACATTCCACACAGGTTTTCGTTTTTATGCCACAGAGAAGTACAGATGGTAGTGGTCTTACGATTCTAACCAAAGTCATCTCATTGTTCTTAGTGTGAGAACAAAGTAGTAATATTTTTATGAAACAACTTTCATTTAATGTCGACGATGAGTGCCAAATGTTTTTCTCCATTGATTGGCTTGTGTTTCTTGCGACCATGGATCTCCCATATATTCTCGAGCCGGTTAGTCGCGAGGCCACGTGGCGCGTCCACAGATGGCGGATAGGGGGTTCATCGCGGAAGAAAAGCGACCTTTGCTTCCCTGAGACGCAAATGGATCCAGGGGATGGACTACCTGTTTCTACTGCGCCAATTTCGCACATAGTTTCTGTATTTGCTGGGCGTAGTCACGGATGCGTGTGTGGGTGCGTTCTCGCTTAAGCGGATTGTATTCTACGAATTAATTCGTCCAAAAAGCGTGCAATCAAGTGACAGAGAACTATATGGGAGGCGGTTTGAAGTCTCCTCCAACAAATAAGCTCCATATCCACTCTGGGAGAGCCTGGCAAGCTACTTGTGAGTATATCCGGCCACCACGTTCAGAGCCCAGCAAGCTATACGTGGATATCAAAATGCTAAACACAGTAAAAAGAAACGGGCCTGATTCCCCCTGACCTCGAAAGAGCCCCCCAACTCGGCAGCATTGGGTAGGACGAATATGAGGAGGCTAGTAAAAACTCAGAGCCAATGGAAGCTGCCTGGATTTCAAAGAACTATGGTGACGATTTGTAGCTACAATGCACGTACACTTGCATCCGAGTCCTCGATAGAACGATACCTGCTCATGCAAGCAAGAGGGATAAAGTACGACGTCATCGTCCTGGCCGAGACGAGAAGACGCCAGCCTTTCAACGCGTCTGTGACACCGGAGAAGAACTGTTCCTCGGAACATGCGGCAGTAGAGGAGTTAGCGGCGTCGGCGTTCTCGTCAACCCAAGTTTGCCCATGAACATCGATTCATTCGAACAACTTACAATCCGAATCGGACGTTTACGATTAAAAAGATGTGGATCAATACCGGCTTTGACAATCTTCGTCGTTTACGCGCCGACATCAAACTCTAACGAAGGAGAATTTGAAGCGTTCTATATGGACTTGGAGAAGTTCTGCAGTAAAAGCCCATACATTCTTTGAGATCATCATTGGAGATTTCAACGCCAAGACTGGACTAAGAAAAACGTCTGAAGAACGTTTCATTGAGACCCATGGATAAGAATGGAACGAACAGGGTGAGCGGTTGTCTGAGTTTATCATGACGACCAAGAACATTCATGGTAACTTGCAATTCCAGAAGCCCCATCTTAAGCACTGGCCGTGGGAGTTTCCCAATGGAGAGTAGCATAACAAAATAGACCACATCATAGTAAATAGAAGGTTTTGCCTAACCGATGTTGCTGTTGTCTCAAAAATTCTACACGGGATCAGACCACCTTCTCCTTTGTGCATGATTCTATTCTTCGCGGAAAGGAGAAAAAGCCCCAAAATAAAAAAGCCGAAGTCCCTGAACCACCGTAAACTGGGCTTATTCAATTCATATGTCGGCAGTTGGGAGGATGCCGTTATCGACAACATCGACGAAGAATACGATCAGCTCATTCAACATCTTCACATTAGCGCTGTGAAACCTGAGAGCTCGAAAGTCATCCACAGACGTCTGCCTCCTGAAACATTCGAGCTGATACGCCATCGTGGAATCGCACGGGCTACAGGCAACCGCTAACTTGCGTCCGAACTTTCAAAACAATGCGGATAGGCGATAATAGATCTTAAAAAGAGAGGGGCAGGAGTAGTGGTCGAAGCTACGGAGCCTGAAAAAGCATCCTCAGAAGCTACCGAATCTTCGCCAATGACAGGCCAAGATGACTGCATTCCGAAGCCCAGACGTAACAGCTACAGCTTTCAAAAAGGCAATTGAGAAATTCATTCACGGCTACTACTCAGATCTCTTCAGTAGTCGCGTCCTCCTACCTTCGTGGGATAGAAAAGAGGTCGGGTACCTCCTACGAACGGTCCTGGCTTCCAAAATCAGAGATTGTATTCCGCAGGCGAAGAGTCGAACAATACCATGTCCGGATAGGATAAGATCTGAACACATGAAAAAGCCCTCTGCATTTCCCCGTGAACATACCGGCTCTGTTTTCACACCTTACTTATCCGAGTGCAAGCTTAGTACTCAGCAGAAGACAAGCAAGGCCGTGCTGTTGTTCGAGAAAGCTGACTTCCACGATATCAGCAACTACTGCTCAAACTGCTTGCTGTCTGTCGTCTACAACTTCCCACTGGACTCATCCTAAAACAGGATTGGCAGAACGCTGAAGGCAGCCATATGAGCAAGCAGGGTTTCGAAAATGATTTAGTACAATGGACCACATCCACACGATAACAAGGCTCATTGAAGTATCGCGAGAGTACAAAAGACCGCTCTGTCTCACTTTCATCGATTTACAGAATGCCTTTATTCAATTGAGATAAAAGCAGTCATGGAAGCCCTTGATAGTCAAAGGGTCCCTACTCAGTACATAAAGATTCTTCGTGAGCTGTACACAAATTTCACAACCGAGGTATCACCATTCTACGACGGTATTATCATTGACGTCAAAAGAGGAGTGACGCATGGCGATACCATCTTGCCAAAATTATTTACCACCGCCCTCAAGAATGAAATGTGAGCACTAGAGTAGACGTGAGAGTGAAAATCAATGGTCGACAGTTACACCATCTTCGGTTTGCTGATGACATCGTCCTTATAACACCAAACATTAGCCAAGAGGAACGTGTGCTTGCCGACTTTGACGAAGCCTGTGAAAAGATTGGTCTTCGGCTAAATCTCACAAAAAACGATTTTCATGAGGAACGGACTGGTTTCGTATGCCCCCATTCACCTTCACAGGAACGAATGTCATCGAATGCTCCAGCTACGTCTATCTAGATCGGGAAATCAACATGATGAACTACTTAGCTCCAGAGCTGAGCAGAAGGCAACGAGCGGCTTGGGGAGTTTTCAAGAGCATCGAGGATGTAGTGAAGAGGACAAAGAACACCCGACTCCGTGCCTACCTTTTTGGCTCAACGGTGCTTCCTGCCGTAGAGTATGCTTCGGAAACCTGATCGCAGAGTAAGCAAGATGAGAAATTACACGGCGTTATTGAACGCGCATTCGAAAGGACGATTCTAGGAGTATTTCGTGCAACCTGCGTCAACGATCAAAAAATCAAAGATGCCGATCTCCGCCAAACAGTCGAAGAAAGGGTGGGCCGGACAAGTAATGCATATGAGCGGCAACCGATGGACAAGAGCCGTTAGTGAGTGGATGACTCGAGATGTTAAACGCACTGCAGGGAAGACCACCGACTCGATGGTCGGAGTTCTTCACGAAGAGCCCAGAAGAAAAAACAGGATGTTTGACGAGTCTCTAGAGCGAGCAGAACCCACTGGGCTACTCTTGAACGCGACAGGGGAAAAATGGAAGATTTACTGGCGCCCGTTCGAGTCACTCGACGATCAACGGAATTACAGGTGATACAGGTCATTGAGTTATGTAACTCTTTTTACATACGCTTTATCTTCTCAGTGGGAACAGTACCGTCTGCTTGTTGCCTATGAGCGCTGTGCTCTATTACACGTGTTTCTAAGACACTGATATTTTCGTTTATCATCACGAGTTCGTTAACGGTTTAATTCGGTAGAGTCCGGCATGGCTGGAATTGAACAATATGACTAAGCTTTCGGTGAACTCTGACTGGTTAGTGATATGATGACGCTTTTGAAGGCACTCAAGAGGAGGAATGATGCATTCATTTGAGCGAAAAGTGTACTAAGTTCTCGTTTGCAACGGCTTTCTTATTTCTTTACCACCGTTTTTTCGTTTTTCATGGTAGCCTTGCGGATCGTCGATTGAAGTTTCTAAAGTCGAGAGTTGTTTTCTATCAAGTAGCACTCCAGAATGGCCATGAAGAAAGTGGAGTACGGAGAAAGATGTGACACGTTGCTGTCAACGGAGCTAGTAAACATGTAAGTTCTTCCTTCCAATACTTCCTACGAATGCTCCTTTCCCACAGATTAAGTACATGAGACCTCTATCAAGTATTCACCTAATGTTTTACTCCGCCTATCTCAGTCGGGTTCATGACACAACACATCTTTTTGTAGATTAAAACAACCGCGACTTTTATCACTGTTACTGTCACTCTGTTGTGCTACAGTAACACCGTGCTATGCTATTATATCTCATATGTTATTCCGAAATAGTAAAGATAATAAAGTTTAGAGGGATACTAAAGTAAAAATTTAAAAACTCGGAGTTGACATCAACGTTTTGGATAGTAAAATTTATAATGAAACGGTAGCCGGTGTCCTCTACAGATGTACCGCAAAAATGGTCCTTCTTTCACTAGCACTACACCTGTTTGTCAGTGTTTTTTGGGAAATGTTTGTTCAACAGAACAGAATAAGGTATTGGGCTAATGGTGGGATTAAGCGCTTGAACACTCCTGCTGACATACCGTAGTGTAAGCGTACCTTTGTTGACCACAACCGTTGCGGCTCCTGTTGTGAAGCGCTGCCTAAGTCCACGTCAACCGAATCGCCAGTTTACCTGATTTTTGAACGAATGGCGCTCACGTTTTGACAACCCATCACATGGCTTGTTAACAATAAATTTCGTATCTGGTTAGCGCTAACAATGTTTTGTCATGAATAAGCACAAGAAAGGCACAAAAACGTTCAGAATTCTATCCATGAATGATAATTCTATAGTCACTGTTGTATTCCTGCAATTCATTTTCAACTGTTGGTTGCGTGTAAGAATCGATTCAGTGTTTATTTTCTAGTTTACGAAATAAATCTTCTCATACTCCTCTAACTATATTGAGCCTTCATCTACTTTACCTCCACGTTCCGATGGATAAGACAATGCATACAGTGGCTGGTGCTTCAAAACTCCGCTTGAGCTTTCAGGAGGGAAGCCGATTTATAGGAGCTAGCTATCTGTGGTGATCACCTGCGAAATCTGTGCTGCTGTTAACTCGTGATATCACTGGGAATTACGCTCTACAAGCAATTATTTCAGTATATCAATAAGGACAGAACATTCCAGGTTATTTACAATACAAGAAAAAAAAATGAAGAAGGTCCCGAATTCCGCAAATCCTTTCAGGATGCGCCGCCATGGCGAATATCCCAATATTACTCCCTCATTCCTCAGACGAAGTCGACTATTTAATCATGCAATGACTATATTGACACGAAAAAATACATATTTTTATTGAAGAATATGAGCTCTCTTCTACACCAGCAAAAGTGTCGTATATAATTCGATCTCTTCCTCTCTCCAACCAAACCAACCCAAATCTTTGTGGAAGACTACCTTGATAAACGGTGAGAGTTTTAGGTGATTTATTAAGCGACTTCCAGTAGTTTTCAAAACATCTGTGAGGAATTATGAGAGTAAGGATTCAGAAGCGCTTTAAAAGTGCAGTGCAATAAATCGCATCCTTCACCAAGCACTTTTTTATGTGCAGCGCTTGCCAGCCCAAATTTGTAATGCTAACAATATTTGTGGTGTTATTGTTATTGGTACTTATCAGTAGTATTGAGATTGGTAATTTAAACACTAATAACTGTGCAACATATATAGAAGTCCTCTTCACGGCCTAAATCTTTATATGCAAGAGATTCTAGCGCTCTCGCTCTTCCTCGCTGTCAAAGCGTTGGATGAATATCGATTGACTCCACATCTACGGTAAATGGCATTGCTTAGTCTTCACATTAAGTTCATAATTACGTTATCCAACCCTTCTCAGTGTCCAAGATAAAAAGACACGAGTGAGGTCGGTTCGTTCCTATAGTACCCCACTGAATTCGACTTGATGCAATTGCGAAGACCCACATCTTAAGAAGAAACCACTGCTAAGGACAGACAGCTCGAATCATTGCCATGCTGAAGAAGGCAAGGACATCGAACTATTAACAACAACAAAAAATCTTTATAACAACGTCGTGTACGCACACCAATGCTACGAAATTTTGGTTACTTATACTGGGGTTAAATGGAAGCCTTTCCCAAAATTCTGCATTTGATTATTGGAGAGACCAGAATAGTAGTCATGAGTGAACGCTTTCTCTAAGCGTTATGAACGTTATGTACTTTTTCTTGTTTCATAGATTGATTTTCTTACTATTCAGGAACAGCCTGGGAGAGAAGAAATGTTTTATAAGTTCAGTGACGTTTCTTTCAGGAATTCGTTAGAAGGAAAGCCGACACCCACCAGCACATAAGATTAGAATAGGATGTCGGCAAATTAAGCGCAGACTTCAACCTGAATTTTCAAAGTGTCATACTTCAACTCGGAACAAACTTAATACAGTCGGACAACTAGTTAAGCCACCAAGTGAACTAGACCCAGCAGAATCTACACATTTCTGCCAAAAACAAAGTGTTAATAGGGATTCATTAAACTCTGCACATCTGAAGGTGATAAAGTGGTTGAATAAAGCTTCTGCCTAGGTTTGTTCGCTTAAGCGTTTCTCATAGGGTCACTAGTCACAAAGGTTGATGAAGTGGTAGGCGGTCAGAAAAAATTCCGTTGACTATTGTGGATGCGGCGGAGTTTCGTAGCCCAGCACCTTCAACCTTTGCGGCATCAGTGCTGCGACGTGTGCCCATAGGTTACCTGGAAAAAGGATTGGTTCCTCTCTTGATCGATGCGAGGCACGACCGTTTAAGTTTCTGGTGCACCTCGTTTACTTTCTGCACGTCCTTCTCCGCTGTAATCGTTTCACACAAACTCAGGAAGTTGTAATAACTTGAAGTTGTAGCGAACCACCAAACGTCCAGCAGCGCTTTTTTTTGATGCTATTTCAGAATTGGGAAGAGGTGCGCAGCTTCATCGCTATTCAACTATTTAGCCGAGCTGATCGTCGCCAGTTATTACATTGGGTTCAATTCTCATACCAGCAAACACTACAGTTAATCCTCACCAATATCAGGACTTACGGAACTTCCCCTCACTTTCAAGGTGGAATCAGTAACGACGAAATTTTCGAAACCAACATTGTACTGTACATTCCTTAAGATATCGTTGGCTCCGTACCTCACTAGCCTTTCGAGCTGCGTGCTCCAGGTAAATCGTAAATCGAGGAGGTGAGTGCGATTTTCGAGTTCCTCAGTTGACCGCTGACTTGTTGTAAGACCTAAAGCGGCCCACGTTGCTGTCCGTCTTCTATCTAATTCCCTTCTTCAGCTTTTTTCTCTATGTTCACTAACCACCCAAAGCATACCTACTAGGTGGTATCTGTCGGAGAACCATCCCCTTTTGATCGATCGCCTTCACACCATGGATTTTTTCATGAACTATGTCTACTTCTGGTTTATGCATAGCCAAATCTTTTTTTTCGGTTTCATTAAGCTCATTTAGCAGCGTCTCTCTCCGGTTGATGCTTCTTCTTGAAAATATGACGATGTCGTCGGTGAGACGAATATTTGGTGAGAATTTTCCATCAATTCGTATGTTTTTTCTCATCCTAAGTGTCTTCACTATCCATTGCAGAGCTGAACCAACCTGCTTTGGTGATCTTCGCCTCGTCAAACCTCTTTTTCCTATGGATGTGGCAACATGTCGATGGAAAAGCTGCGCATTCGCAACGCACTTTTGATAACAGTCGCATAGAGTTCTAACGGGCAGGTTGTTTGCCCGACAAACCTCAATAACCCTAAACACGGTTATGATATGTTTCATACAGTACATCCCTTTCGAAATCCTGCTTGCTCTACCGAATGAGCTCCATGCAATCTACTTGACATACGCGACAGCAGAATCTTCGTGAAGAGCCTGTACAGTACACTCAACAGCCATTTCGGATAGTATTTGTGAAGAACCGTTCGGTCACCTCCTTGGCCAAGATGAGTGTGCACCACCTCCTCTGCTGGTCTGGGATTTTTTTCCTTTTGGAGGTAGGCTATCATATGGGTTGCGTGAACCCATGTAAATTGCGGCTTCCAGCCCTAAGGAGTTCGGCGGTGACATAATCGGGCCACTGGAGCTGTGCCTCTTCTCGTGCTTTCTATCGCAACACAAACCTTGGGTGGGAAAAATTGCAGGTGGTTTTTCTCCAACGAGCATTTTGCGGTCTCAGACGAGGACTTGAAACACGAAAGGTAAGTGCAGAACTTTTCACTATCAATTCAATTTCAGGGCAAAAAGTTTTAGTGCTGCTATGTTCGTTAACTCAAGAGCTGACAGAGAAAGGTCATGAGAACACAAGTCCCAATATTTTTTCTAGATTGGTTCTTTTTTGTGCTCCACCATGCAGTTTCTTCTGTGTGTAAAGATATAGATCTTCCTGCGAAGTTCTTCTGCATATTGGAATTTATTACTAGCCGTGTTAAGCATGTCTCAGTAGGGTCAACCTTCAGTTTCCTTCTCTGTTCAAGTAACTCTTTAGTGATAAGGGAGATTGGGAAAATGTGGGAGAGAAAGTCGAGGGACGGCCTTTCTATTGTCTTCGTCTTAGTGATGACGTAATTCTTACAACACCAAGAATTAGCCAAGCCGAACGAATGCTAACCCACTTTGACAAGGTTTGTGGAAGGAGTGATCTTCAACTAGATCTCTAGATCTAGCAAAAACGATGTTAATGAATAGCAGATTGCTTTCGTTTGTCCCCTATTAACTGCTCAAAGGAGCGAATATCTATGAATGCTCCAGTTACGCCTATTTAAGTCGATGAATCAGCATGATGAACGACTTACCTCCACAGCCGGGGCGGTGAAGCTTGGAGAGCTTTCAAGAACATCGAGGATATAGTGAGGTGGAAAAAGTATGCCCGACTCAGTGCGCGACTTTTTCTACTCTGTGATATCCTACTTTAACGTATGCGTCAAAAACCTGGTCGCTACGTAGGTGGGATGGAAGATCAATAAGCATTACAAAAGAGTAAATCGAATGTACGATGCAAGAAATATCCTTTGTCACGCAAGTGGGGAGAGGGATCCAAATCTGCGACCTACGTCAACGACCAAAAATCAAAGACGCCGTTCTATATGGCAAACTGTTGACTATGAGCTGGCCAGAGCACACAACACGCCTAAAAGGCAGCCCGATGGACGACAGCCGTTGATGATTGAAAAGCTTTGGTTTATAGAAAGTTAGTCTTTTGAGTTATTAAGAGGTGTGCCAGCAAAACATTTCCGACTTGCAAGGGATCATTAAGAGAAAAAAATGCCTCCATTCAAAAAAAGACCCACTTTCTCCACCGCAGTTTAAAATACAAACTTATTCTTAATTTAGCCAAACATAGGAAATTACACGAATTCTGCGGCTTACCAAAAAATTCTCGACAAATACTGGGTATCGAAACAAAAATCACTGCGCATTCCATTGCCGTGCAAAGAAGACGAAATGTTTTCTCAACAGATGTGCGTGCAAAGAAATTCATTGTGTTCAGTATTTCGAGAAGAACCTGTGGAAGAGAACAGTAGCTGCGTCCATAAAAGGAGTAGTTCCACTCGCAACAGCACGGCTCTGAGGATGGCGAAATCGCTGGAACGTCAATCATCGAACAGTGCCAACAACATAAACAACGACGTCTTAGGCCAACCTCGGATCAGCTCAACAAGGGCAGTTCGCATGAACATAGAGTTAGATACATCGCTTCCAAATTGTTTTTCTCTACAACTTAGTTCCCATGAAAGAATTTGCTGTGGTGCAAGGAACTCAGGAAGAATGATTCCATTCTTCTTTAGATCTTCTGCTGCAAACATCCTTGTCCAATAATTGGTATCAGAAGCTTTTCTTGTACTGAAGATGACGTGAGCGATATTTTGAAAGAACTTTTGTTTGGGAGTCATGCTCACTAATTAATCTTAGACGGAATCTCGATGATCAATCCATGACCACCTTCTTCCTAAACGCTGTACAAGCAGAGGACCTTGTATGATAACTGTGATATTCTGCTTTGTTTCAGTAACACCTACAAGCGGATTACGTTGATATGCGGGTATCAATACAATCGATATGTGTAAATAGGTAATTGCAATAGTTTTTTCTATTTGAATTTCTAGGTATAATTAATATGGAGGGGAACATTTAGCTCAGTAGTTAGGAGTTCTACGCAAAACACCAAGGCTAGGTCATGATGGTTTGATCCTACTCCTCTGGCTCATGAAGCATTCCTCCACCGCTACCAAATTTGTGATGGACTTCTGGGCAAAAGACATAACTTTGTACTTCGACAAGGCACGACAACTCACTACACTCGCCAAATATCCATTCAGTCACCACTACAATGTTTCACGGAGTTGAAGGCGTGACGAATCATTCATAGATTGACCTGTGCTTAACGCTCCATCCTTTATACTCGGCATGGGTATGATATCACTGTTTGCAAAACCGACTACGGCCCAAGACTAACATTAGAGACCGTCATAATTCAGCTCAAGGCTTAAAATAATGCGGCCAAACAAAGCTACTTTGTGATCACCGTTCATCTCTAGGACCAAAATAATCCACAGCAATCTCCAATCCATTAGATGTGAATCTGCGGACAACCTTCCACTGTATGTCGCAATGCGATTGCGAAATAGTTGCTTCGATTGCGTGAGAAAATCCCAGAGCAGATTTCCTGATGAAAGATATGCCTTCGGGAATTCCTCCCTTCGAAAATGTTCTATTATGCTTCCGTGTTATAAGCAAGCTTTCATCCTGTTAAAGAAATATGTAGGTTCAAGTGGGCTTATATGTTGATTAGTAAAGTTGTGTCAGAGCGTTGTTATACCAGTTTACAAAACTCTATTCGACGGAGTTCGAAAACTACAAGTACTTTAGCACAAATCTAATATTTAGCAAACGCAACGGGGTTACGTCTTGCAATAGCGATAGCCTTCAGTGTAAACGGAGAAATGCGAGAAGATCATAATACCTCCCACAACGTTTCCACGACATCAAGCATTTAACAGAGAGAACGAATTTTGAGGTTGAAAAGGAAGTCGGAAAGTCGATTTATTGTCAAGCCCGGTAAAAAATTACGTTAGTGAGAAATAAATTCGCCTCTGATTCTCCATCCATGGTCATCGGAGGAAATGTTTCTGAAAGCTCCAACCACTTGTAGCTCTAACTTAGGCTCGGACATGGACATGATAAACAACTTAATTCTAGAGCTCGTTAAGAAAGAAGAGGTTTTGGGAGTTTACAAGAGCACCATAGATTTTCACACCATCGAATACTTGTTTTCCTTTTGCTTTGACATTATATTCAACCCGGTTCATTCAATGATAAATAGAAGTGTTGGCGCAAATAATAAGTAACATAGTGGAAATAATGCAACACGTTAACGTCTTGCGCGGTGGTGCTATATTCAAGTAAAATTCCTGATACGTAGCTTAACCCAAATCATGTAGATCATTCAAATGAATACGAATAGTTTCCTCGTGATGCAACGAGATAGAACCCTGTGTACAACCAGTATTTGGCACTACCATGCGTCGATAGTTCGACTGGATTGCGGTTTTCGGTAAGAAGACGTGAATCTTTAGTTCTTTTTCTCCAAATTTATAGATTTTGTACTCTTCGACTTCCTGAGTGTTTCAACAGGCCGGATTCGTATTTGCATGGATACAACGAAGTTTTTTCACCCAAGTTATTTGTGACAAGACAAAGTCACGATAGAAACAACAAGTAGCTAGAACAAATGCCATGTGGAATCACAACACCAAAAAAGAGTTATTCGTGATTACTCACTACTAAACGATTTCTTTCTTAGGTTTTTCATAAATGCAGCGATACTATTTTTAAACACTAATGACCTCTCCATTGTTGTTGGAGGCTTTGTTTGTGGTCAATAAGTCGTCTTTCCACCGCTAGATCATCATCTACTAGTACGACACGAACATTGCTTCCGAACTGAGCACATTCTTTCTTTAAAGGTTGTTTTCACCCTCGCTGATTACAAAAATGTGACAGAATTACCATTACTACGGCGATGGTGATTATTCGCAAATGAATTCCGTATTGTCAGGCGTGAATATCGATGGTGAATCTCGTTTCTTGAGGGGGCTCAATATCTTCTAGTATGCAATCTTTATTTGGTCATGGATACCTAAGCGCAGTCTTTAAATTAGTAATGTATAATGATGAACTTCCATGAGATGTTGATGACGTAATTGGTGTCGAGTGTAGAACTGGAACCTAAGTCCGCGACGGTTCTCATCGGTTTCATTCAACAATTCCTTTCTTGATAGCAATTATTTAAGAAAAAGGAGGGTTTGGTTTAAATGATATATCCGTCGTTGTTATCAAATAAAGCGTAGCACCCATCTCGGCTCCTCTTAGAATCCCGAGTTCCTGTACTTTTTTTGATGTTGTCCTAGTCATAGAACAAGCGCTATAAATGGTTGTGCTTCAGAACCTATAGCAAGCATTGTCGTTGGAACTTGTGCGTTTATAATGTTCGGCTGTCAGCCCCGACGAAAGAAGATGGGACAACCAAAACGTCCGGGCATAATATAGAATTGATAACGGAAGAGCTCTCCATCAATCTTTTCCGTTCCAAAGTTTTCCTACCGAACCCTAAAATTCCAAGTGAAGAAAAAATTGTCTAGAATTCTCCCATCAGAGATTTGAATTGTGATAGAAAGCATAAAAAAAGACACAGCTCCAGGAGTTGATGATATTACTGCCAACTTCCTTAGAGCTGGAAGCTACAATTTACATGTATATTACTGCCGTCTTCCTTAGAGCTGGATGCTACAGTTTACATGTACTTCTCGCAAACCGTATGGCAGCGTATCTCCAAAGAGAAAAAAATCCCAGACCAGTTTAGTACGTCGCATGCGACCATCCTTCCCCCAGAAAGGTGGCCGAAGGGATATTTGTAACTATCACTCGACATAGTTGTCGAGTGTACTCTACAAGCTTATCAGGAAGATTGTCCGCAGTGCGATTGGTCACTCAAGTTTGTCGGAAATACAAAGTCTTTATTGAGTGGCAATTTTACTACTATGTTACAAAGACATACTCCACACATCTGACAATAAGTCACAAAAAAACGTGAAAACATAAAACAATTCATCAAAGCCACCAATAAACCAGAATGAAGCGGTCACTCAAGTTTGTCGGAAATACAAAGTCTTTATTGAGTGGCAATTTTACTACTGTGTTACAAAGACATACTCCACACATCTGACAATGAAGCACTTTCTGCAATTTAAAACACGTTGTAGAACTATTAAACACGGATTCACAATAGGACTGTTTAGACTGTTCAGCTTACACGAGGTTGTTACACAACTTTTCCTCTGCTAACATTGCAACGTCTTCGTCTACGTCAGAACGCACACAATGTTACAAAATAAAAAATTAGCGATGATTAAGAGGACACAAACAAAATGCACAAATACTGATAAATAGCAGGAAATACATATGCGGTATTTACTTCAACGTGCTTCATAAACAAACAAAGGGAATTTCACAGGAGGACTGAACGTTTTCGCCCTATGTTCGCTCTCCTCGAATCCCAAGGACCAGTTGTATTTCCTTGGGCATGATCGACACGCGTTTCGCATTTTAGCAAAGAGGTTCGCGTTATCGAACAGCTCCACCACTTCAGATTCGGCCGCTTCATGAAGTACAATTACAGTTTAAGACTGGAAGCGTACGTCCACCTTGTAACTTTGCGCGATTTCTCGCACAAGACGTTGGAGCGCCAACTTGTGAATCAGCGGTTCTGTCGATTTCTGAAAGCGACGAATCTCTCGCAGGGCTACGGTTTCAGTACGATAGCGGTAGAGACTTTTCACAAAACCAGTGGCCAATAAAAGTAAACTTCACACCAGTAAAAATGGGGGACTCAGAGTAGAATAGTTCGGGAAAATGGGAAATTCACTAAAATGGAGTGTGGCGTAATGCTCGCGGAAGCAGTGAATTTGTGTAAAAATCCCATGTTTTATTCCCTAGAACTATGCACTTGGATACTTGGATGCCCCATCCTCACCGGTTGTGCAAGCAGCATAATTTCCATTTTTTTCGGAGTTTTGCAGGCTTAGCTATTGTGGTAGCCTGGAGTCACGGGGTTGGCCTAGCCAAAGTACTGTCCCAGGTCATCACCACCACAGGCAGTCGCTACACTTGAGGATCAACAGGAGATTTGCCACCATGGATTAATTTGATACCAGGACGGCGGTGGATCCTCGTATTGGTTTACTTTAGCTGAGCTTACTGATGGAAACGCCAGACTACTTCATAGCTTCGAAGGCCCTGCTGTGGGAACGAATCTCTCCGCTGTACATATCAGCCCGATAACCAGCAGCAATTCTCAACCACGATGAGGCTGTAAACTGTTGGGAGGGGAAAAAAGTACTAATAGCTACAAATCACCATGTAAATATGAAGCGCAAATGTTGAAAAAACTTGCCTTCTGATGATAATGTAATGCGCCACTATAATCATCGAGCAAGTGTGAAACATTTCCTACACAACCATATGCGCGACCACATCCAGAGTGGTCTGCCAAGCTTCTATATATATCCGTGCATAATCTGGTAAAATGCTACGGAACATGAATGAAAAAACTGCACTGTGAGATGGCCCACCCCACTCGATTCCACCCAAGCAGTAAATCCAACGATACTTTGAAGTGTCATACGTAAATAAATACAAAATTCAAAAAATATTTTCTAGTACAGAGCAAAACAGCTAGTACGTAGTGAACAGTAAAATACTCACCTCGACTAATAGGATATTGTGCACTGTCTTAGTTTTTGCGTACCAATACTGCTGTGCACTTTGTTTCAGTTTGGGCGCAGCACTTAGATGGCCGTTTGAGCCCTTCCTATTCTGCCCGCGGGACTAATTCTAAAAGCCAAGAATTACACCACAGCTTTGATTTTCATTAATGATTTCTAAATCAGAACAAGTCTGCATAGTTGTGCTAAATTCTGTTTATAATCATTGAAGTCCTTGGCAATCTTGTAAATAATGACCTAAATTCCTTTAGCACCACTTTCACATTGCACCTTTCAGCATTAAATAAACATATGTCACCTCGTCGCAAAGTCCAGTTGTATAGGACATCCCTACTTTCTGTGGCGGAGAACACAGTTTTTTTTTGCAACAACTATTTTTGCGGCATTAGACGCATCGCTTTTAGAAGCTGTTGAAACTTTTCATTGAATGAAATGAAAAAACAGAGCTTAGCTTACGACGAGGCCGGATTTAAACTCGACAAAAAAAGATTTATAGATTCCAAAATGAGGATGGTTTCTTCAAAACGTAGGATATGTACCAAGTGCACTTTGCTGACAACTTCCTAGATGTCCATAAGCTTGATTTTCAATAAAATTTCATGGTAAACTTGACAAAAGAGAACCACAAGTCTAAAATAGCCATCCCCTCTAAGGTGGCATGAAGGCAGACGTGAAAGGATGAAGGATAAGCCTCTTGGCATCGATCAATTCTTGAGGAATGCGCCAGGCATTCGACTTCACCAAGCATTGTTAGAGGCAACTCAAGGTATATCTGGCGTTTCCAATGACTTGCGGTGGCCTACCGATGTATCGAGCCACTGCTGCTATCCTCCCAGACAAGTCTGGTACCAATTTGCCGACCCCAGAGGGATGGAAGGCTTGGTGAGCCATGGGCGCGGGGATCGATTCCATGTGTGTGTCGCAGTGGCCCCTCCAACCACTGCGCCACACGTGCCCTACAAATTACAAATTCATGCACTTGCATAAAAACCTGCACTGTCACTAAGCAATTAAAACTATTTGATTACTGCACTTGGTTTCAAGAACGACTAAACTTGGAGTCGAAGCAACTAACCTTGTCAGTATTAAAGGACGAAAACGCAGCTACACGGATGAACAGACAGATTCCATGCTGTGCCACAGGCAGGTCGCGCGCGGGCGCGAAGCGGCTATGCCGCAAACCGCGGCGGTTCGAACCGATACATTTGCTATTTTACTGATGCGTTATTGATACAAGAGGTGCTTGTAGCGCAGTACTCAGAAGCGTCCTGCAATGCACATGGGATCGATCCCGCGTCTCCCACTCGCCATGCCCTCCATCCCTTAGGGGGTCAGCATGGTGATACCAGACTTGTCCAGGGGGGATAGCAGCACTGGCTTTATGCATCGGTAGGAAGTCATTGTAGGGGGGCACATGTGCATTCAGTCACCACTAATGATGTTTAATGAAGTCGAATGCATGGCTTATCCTTTAGGGGTTGATCAACGTAATGAGCTTTATCCTTTTAACCAGGTCGAAATACTTGCTTAGTTGCATAACTAGAAGGTCCGTCTCCACTAGTTTTGTGGGCTCCAGCATAATCTCCATTTTTTTGGGGGTTTTGCTGATCTAGCCACTTTGTTTCCCTGGGCTCCCGAGGTCAACCTGGTCAAACTCTGCCCCAGGTCCTCACCACCACAGGCTGTCGCCGGACTTGAGGATCAGAGGGAGATTTGCCACCATGTCACTACTTTGATGCCAGGACTGTGGTGGATTTACTGGTTTACACTTAGCTGGGCTTCCTAGTGGAAACGCCGGACTCCTTTTCTGCATGGGAGACCACGCCGGAGGTTTCAATCCACCCATTGTACATAACAGCCCGACACCGAAGAACACTTTCTGGCGACGATGAAGCGCTAAACCGTTGAGAGAGACTTTGATAAAACCTTCGGAAAAAGTAAACTTCGATTAAATCTCACGAAAACGATGTTCATGAGGAAAAGACTGGTTTCGTGCAACCCGTTCTCGCTCAACGAAAAGAATATCTCCGAAATGCTCCAGTTACGTCTATCATGGTCGTGAAATCAATATGATCAACAACTTAGCTGCAGAGTTGAGCAGAATGAAACATGCTGTTTGGGGAGCTTTCAAGAGCATCGAGGATGTGGTGAAGAGGACAAAGAACACCCAACTTTTCGACTCAGAAGTACTTCTTGCCTCAAGGTATACGTCAGAAACGTGGTCGCTGCATAAAAAGGATGAGAAATCACTCAGCGTTATGAACGCGAAGTCAAAAGGACGATACTAGGAGAATAACCCTAATATTGCTGAGATATTTGGAAAACTCTAGACCGCTGGTGTCTGACTTGGGGACCGAACACGCTATTACCCTTTCCGTGGGCTAACGCGTCCACCACCACACCATGCGACTCCTTCGTTTCGCCTATCTCCCAGCTAATTTTCTACCCACCAATGCCATAAGCAATCACCCGTCAACGGGATTGATCTGCGAGCACAAATCGGCATGAACCCATTTAGTGCTGAAGGGATGGTATAAATCACAATGCCGCCAATTTTTATTTTCTCCCTATTACTTTTCAACGGCAGGGTATTATGGTATATTATATATAGCGCCTTCAGGTCAATAACACGGCTGACAGACAGCAGAAACGAACAACCCACGTGGTGTGGTGGTGAACACGTTAGCCCCCGAAATGGGGAAATAGAAGCTTTACTATCCCAGCCATTACGGAATAAAATGTGGAATATAATGACACAGCATGACATTACTGTAGCACTGCGGAATAACAGTAATAGTGATAAAAGTCGTGTTTTCAGAAACAGAAATGTTAAAAAGATGTGTTGTTTCATCGACCCTGATTGAGATAGGTTGAGATGGTCTCAAAAGATACCCTATGCACCTAGAAAACACTCCTTGAATACTTCAGTGGGGTCGTGCAGTTAATCTATGGAAAAGGAACATTCGTAAGAGCCAGTGGAAGAAAGGATTTACATGCTTACTGGTTCCGTTAACAGCAACGTGGCACATCTTTCTTAGCATTCCATGTTCTTCATAGTCATTCTAAAACTCTACTTGATCGAACACAACTTTTAACTTTAGAGACTTCAATCGACGATCTGCAAGACTATCATGAAAGGCGAAAAATCGTTGACAAAGAATTAAGAAAGAAGTCGGAAACGAAAACTTAGCACGTTCTTCTCCGAACTGAGGACATTATTCCTCTTCGTGAATGCCTTCAAAAGCGTCATCATATCACTGATCAGTCAGAGTTCATCGAAGGCTTATTCAAATTCCTCAATTCCAGCCATACCTGGACTCTATCGAATTAAGCCGTTGAGCAAATCGTGCTGATAAACGAGCATATCAGTATCTTAGAAACACGTGTAACAGAGCACAACGCTCATAGGCAACAAACACACAGTACTGTTTCCACTGAGAGGATAAAGAATGTGTAAAGCAGCTACAAAAATTACTACTATTATTTATTTTGTTTTCTTCATAAGATTGTATAGTGTCGGTAAAATCGCCGTGGATATTGGACTCGAATAATTGCGGCTCTGGGGGAAGACCAACGAGCCGAAACGTTAGCTACAGTGAGCACTTCATGTCTACCTCATGCAAGCGAATAAGTAGGGAAAAGTACTGGGCACTCATAGTCGGCGTTAAATGAAAGTCGTTGCATAAAAATATTGATATCTTGTTCTCACATTAACAACGATGAGACGACTTTGATTAGAGTCATAAGGCCACTACCATATGTACTTCTCCGTCGCGTAAAAAACGAAAACCTATCTAGAATGTGTGCTGTGTATCAATAAAGGTTTAAAAAAATAAAACTCTTTTGGACGTTTAGTATCCATAGATGATGGCGCCGATGGGCACTATGGCCACTATGGCCACTATGATGTTCATTTTCAGCTTTAGTGGGTTCCAAGTCAGAAAAGGAAGAGCCTACTTTGCGCTTAATGAATTACAATGAAGATTGTTTCGTACGAGTTCATATCTCAGCATTACCCGGCATGGTTGGACGGCCCGTACTCACTAGTTGTGCGGGCCTCAGCATAATTTCCATTTTTCGGAATTTTTCTGGTTTAGCTATTGTGTTTCTCCGGAGTTCCGAGATCAGCCTAGCCATGGTCTGCCCCAGGTCGTCATCACCACAAGGGGTCACAGCACAGCCTTCACGGATCAGGGGGGAGATTTGCCATCATGTGACTAATTTGCTACCAGGATGGTGATGGATACTAGTATTGGTTTACTCTTAGCTAGGCTTCCTGATGAAAAACCCGACTCCTTCTCAGTCTGGGAGACCTTGCCTGGGTGAAGATCCCCGCTGTACATAGCAGCTCGACACCCTGGAACACCTCCTAGCCACTATAAGGCGGTAAACCGTTGGGAGGATATCTCAGCAATGCACCATGAAGGGCGATGCATAGAAAAAATCTCCTATATACAAGAAAATGAACCATCAGCAACGCTTTGTTACGCATTACTTTCTTAAATATTTTCGGAAGCATTGGGGGTATACAATGTGTACCTGCTGCAGTGTGGTTTGTTGCATGTCACGTTTGAAAACAGTTTTCAACTATTCCTTTCATACTCATTAGCGGATTTTTTTGAAAATAGTGCTCGAAATCATTTATTTCATTGCCCTGCTTTTTTAATTAGCGAAATCACTCTTTTGTAAATACCAGAGCCTGATTGGATTGAGCGCAATTGGGTTAGTTCTAGCAGCGTTGAACTCTCTTTTTGAAATCGGATAGTTTTTTTTTCCAATGCTCTCCGTTGGCCCTAGGTTGTCACAGCAGGCAATTGCTCCAAGGTGCTTTTGGAGCGGGCCGTTTAGAGGCAAGGTTGTGGCGATGGAGACCATGAATTGAAGACTTTGGTGGGAGCAAAGCGCACACGCATACACACACAGATACACATAGACACACACACATACATACATACACAAAGTTGATGTAGTAATTTTATTTTCGGCATATCTCTTTCTTATGGTGTGAAGTTTAACCACAACGATGCTAAGATATGTGCAAAACTCCGGACCCAAGTGTCTGCGGTGGGGATCCAACCCGGTATTACCTTTGCCGGGGATAACGTGTTCACCACCCCACCACGCGTGCCATTTGTTTCGTCTTTTTCTCAGCCTTGTTTCAACCTATAGGTGCTATGAGCAATCACGAGCAATCACCCATCAAACGGATTGATCTGACGGACAAGAATCGGCATTCGCCTTACTTAAAATAATGGAATCAGACACCTGTGTTCCGCATTTTTTGCAAATATCACGGGCAGAACTGTTCCACAACTTGTGTAAAAAGCTAGTATGAGCAACTCTACTGTTTCAGGGAGTACAAGTAGATCTAAAATCCAAGAAAGCACGACATGCGTAGGGATTGGCGAGGATTTGCGGATGCGTAGGTTTGCGGCAAATTGCAGTACCGATAGTATATTGCAAAGCTGAAACGAGCCGGATATGGAAACCGTATCTGATTGACCTCAACATTTCTCGGCCTGTCTTGTTTCTCGCTGGCAAAGACGTGTAGCTTCCCATGGCTTTCATTTCGACTAATAAAACCTATTCTTGAATGAAATGTGCCACATTATAACCATAGATTGAAGTCCTTCATTGGTTTTCGAACAACATAATAGTAAGCAATATATCACGAGGACGATAAACCAAGGTCTAGTCGTCTATCCGGCTACTGTATTCTCAACTCCTCGAGTCTCCTGTTAACCGATGAACTATTTTCTATTATCGAAGAACCAGCAAGGATAACTGATGGCGACGAGTGAACGGAATACAAGGGAGAATAATGAAATGAAATTAGGCGTCATCCCATGCGACAGCTACGCTAAATGCCAAGAGTTGAAGCTGTGTATGTGCTAAGTTCAGTGCACATCGTTGCCAATACGCTAGGCATATCCCGTTGCACTGCTTTTCTTTCTCTGGGAAATTGTAACATTCGTGCCACAAAGAAACCTAGCAAAATGTCATGCGGTCGTGGATGAGAGACCATCACTGATGTGTGTATGCCGTTAGCGGTGATGATGTTGCTGTAGAAGCTAGGTCAATGCATCAGAATATAGCATTTGCTAGTGGAAATTGTGTTTGTGAGTCAGTTCTCGGAACCGCAAATTTGCTGAATCATGTAGAATGCGGGACCTCGTTGAAAAGTGGCCAGGCGGGACTTCAACGATGTTTGCCGTGGATTAACACCTCAATCATGTGCAATTAAACCTTCATACAACAGCAATAATGCAGTAATAGCGAAATGCCAACAATTACATCACAAGGGTAAAAGTGCGAAATGCCAACAATTACATCACAAGTGTAAAAAATATAAGCAACAACGTGGCCGATAGATAGAGATAGCGTAGAGGCCAATAAGATGCACTAGCAATGATAAAATATCCTACACAGTATTGTCACGACGAAATGACAGAGAAATAAAGGTATTGCACACTGCTAGACACGGCACATGGTCGCTCGGAAGTGGGATGGGTTATTTCCATACATCCAGAGATCAATAGCTAATATGCGGATAGGGCAAACTCTATTTGTTTGCTAGACTTGGCTATGGCTTATAAATAGACACAGACAGTGCAACAGTAAACAAGAAGAGGAATACCTCAGGAGCATAGATGGTTAAAGTGCTAAATCGAGATGAAGAGGTGCAAAAAAATAGCCTAGGGAATAGGTGGGTAGCCATGAAATGCCATAACATGAGACAGGGATTGATTTATGATAAGAAAGATGAGATGGAAACATTGACGTGCTGCAGCATTTCCAACTGATATGTGAGACAATAGATGTGGTCGTTACTACAGGAATATACGACAAAATAAAAGAATAGTAACTATTGGTAAATGTTCGGTGGTGCTGTTTGGCAGGGACACATTGCTCTCAACTTGGCCTTTCCATGCTCTGAAGAAAGCCAAATCCGCCGAAAGGTCAGCTTCGTTGGCATAAAAAATACAGTAATAACTTCATGTTTGCTCGTCAAAAGAATAGTGAATTAATCGCTTAATAGTTACTACAGCTTCTCAGCATACGAAGCGCACCATGATGTAGTTAGTTCACATCGGGTCTGAAGTCAAAGAATGGAAGAAAAATGAAATATAACTTCTACATTGCTGAGATATTTGCAAAACTCCGGACCGCAGGTGTCTGCGGTGGGGAACGAACGCGCTATTGTCGTTTCCGGGAGTAACGCGTTCACCACCACACCATGCGGGTCCTTCGTTTCGCGTGTCTCTCAGCTAGTTGTATCGATCTTTTTGCCATCAGCAGTCACCCGTCAACGGGACCTGCGGTCCGGAGTTTTGCAAACATCTCAGCATTGTAGAAGTTATATTTCGCAATATACCCCGCCGTTAAAAAGAATTGGCAGTAAATAAAAAGGTTAAGATTGTGGTTATAGCTATAGTCTCAGCTTGACTGGGTTCAATGACGATTTGGGCTCCCCACATCAATCCCGTTGACGGGTGACTGCTGATGGCAAAAAGATCGATACAACTAGCTGAGATACAGGCGAAACGAGGGGACCCGCATGGTGTGGTGCTGAACGCGTTACTCCCCGGAAAGGGCAATAGCGCGTTCGTTCCCCACCATAGGCACCTGCGGTCCAGAGTTTTGCAAATTTCTCAGCATTGTAGAAGTTATATTTTCGCAACATACCCAGCGGCTAAAAAAGAATAGGCAGTAAATAAAAAAGGTTAAGACTGGAAAAAAAATGGCTTGACCCGCCCATGATTTCGCTGTACAAAGAAAACCATTCTAAGATATGAGGTCCTGTTAATTTTATTACGTGATCATCTACGAACTACGTCATTCATTATGTAATATGAACATCATCTTGACAATCTTTCAGATATCTGCTAACATCACCATAGGAACATGCATTCGCTGTTGTCACACGTGGCAGAGGACCAGCGATATTCGACGTTCCATGTGAACACATACCGCAATTTTAGCCTATGACTAAACGGTCTTCACCCTTATCGAGTCCAAAATCTCACATGCCAAATCTTCCAAGCCTGGTTCAGGACCCTAAGAAAATGAACATAAAGAAGAGTAGAGAAATACTTGTTGAGGACCGTCGCAAGCATTTTTTGCCAAAGGAAAAGCGACGGTGATGTGCAACTCTGTTCCTGTGTGCATATAGTCCGCAAATGACGCCAACTTCCATAGGCAATCTTTAGCCAGATTTATCTACACAACATGGTAACTTCTCAGCTCCGTCAAAGATATAGTCAACAGTCTTAAAGTCTGTGTTTGAGAGTTCATTTTATTACAAACAGCTGCCGCATTCTACTGGTGGTCTATCCTTTAGTTGAGCACAGTCGGGTGTAATGTTACCCAAAGCCCAGGTGCATTCTATACCGAACTCTCCCGTACCCGATATTAGGCCCTTTTTCAGAGAGATAGCCACTCTCCAGTGGTTATAATAACTTGGAAGAATGTGTTTTGGTTAAGTTCTTTCCGAGTTACAACTATTCATTTCATGTTCTTTCCTCAACACATGCCATTTACGTATCAACAGAGTGACTAATGCCTTCTGGTTTGAAGGAAGGTAAATTCCTTCGATTTGTTTCGTCCAGCTCACAATGTTCAATGCACTTTAATGGAATAATGCGAAAATACACTATTATTATTATTATTATTATTATTTTTATTATTATTACTATTTGACTAAGCTCTACCTAAGTAACAATTATGTGAGTCATCTCTTCTGTACGACTGGCCATATTTCTGAGAGCACACGCAGCATTCACACGCGTTTCTTCTGGAAGTGTGTTGTTTTCAACAATACGCACTAGAAGAGCGACCTGAAAGAAGTAGCATCGATTTTTCGGCTCCGCTTTCCCGGCTGTAACCACTACCATTATTCCAGTAGTAACAATTGCTAATGCTCTAATAATTTGTGGCCGCATAAGTGCTTCGGTGATGCCTTGTGATGCCATGTTGGAGGCTCACCAGAAGGAAAGCCATGATCAGGTCGATGTTTCCATCTGGTAAGCCAGTCAAGAGCAAATGTATGGAAAACAGATCCTGTCGAGCTATATTTGGCTAGTATCTTGCCAAGTATAGTAAAAGTAACCAATAGAACTAGCTGAAAAACAAGCGAAACGAAGGACGCGCATGGTGTGGTGGTGAACGCGTTACTCCCCGGAAAAGGTACTAGCGCGTTCGTTCCCCTCTGCAAACACCTGCGGTCCCGAGTTTTGCAAATATCTCAGCATCATATAATAGGCTTCGTAAGAAAAGCGTTATGACATCCGTGTTTCTCCAGCTACAAGGCCGTATAAGCGGTTTTGGCGCCAGTCAACCATTATTAGAAATTTCGGGCGTAGATATTTTGCCTGATCTGGTGTATTCCATAGCGTATCACTTTTGAACAAGAGCCAGAAGTATAGAGCACCTGTCGTCTGTGGAATACCACCTCGATGTTTTATATTTTGGCAGTTGAATCGAAACTTTTTTAGGGCTTCACGCTTTTAGATGAGCTAGATGAGAGAGATAAGACAGATGCATGGAGTACTCACTTCAGCACATGGTGTAGTATTTTCTTCGAGTGGTTCGGAGTTATCTGCTGTTCGCTATTTAATTGATCTGATTCATTTCATGCAAGAAGTGCGGTTTTGAATGTAAAAGACCAACAGCTATTCTCTGTATGCGTCATCTTCGACTTGTAACAAACTACTAGAGAATTAAACACACTTACACACGTGAGCGATTTGCATTAGAAACCGCTAGAGGTGGTTGAAGAAAAAGAGTGAAACACACCACAATTAAAATTTAAGAGGAAGTATGATAGCGGTATCTAATAAATACAAAAAATCCCTCTCAAAAACAACATCCAAACAAAATAAGAATTCCAAACATAACTAACAAAAGACATCATAGGAATACAGAACAACATCGAAAAAAATCAAAAAAAAACTACTCTTAACAGGATCATTATGCCAAACGATAACTAAAAAAAGACTCCAACAACAAAAAAATAAACATAAACAAAGCAAACACTCTCACCAAAGAACCGAAAAGAAGACACCACATTTCCAAGCCGAATATGTATCAGGATGATCCAAATATTTACGTGAATAACCGTGCTAACCAGCAAAATGTAGAGGAAAAAAAGTCAAATTCACACCCACAAATATTAAAAAAATATTACCACCATATATAACTTATTATGAACATAACCCGTCATAAACCTTCACCACAACCTAATTCCAGTAAAAATTCCAAAAACAGCTCCCCAATCTCAATACATAATCAAAATGACTCACCACATAACATGTATCATGCAAAATAATATCCAACCTTGAATTAGATAACATCACTCCGGTTAAACCACCAATAGTAAATAAAAAAAATAAACCCCATAACTCACAACAAAATCGGCTGAAACACCATTTTCATCCCAAACAACGTAGCCAACCAACTAAACACCTTCACCCCAGTCGGAACCGCAATCACCATAGTAGCCGCAGTAAAATAAGCACGAGAATCCAAATCCATACCAACAGTATACATATGATGGGCCCAAACCACACAACCAATCAAACCAATTCTCAAAAATCGCATAAACCATCCCCAAATAACCAAACACCTCCTTCTTCCCAGTTAAACACAAAGTCGACTGACTAACAATCCCAAAGGCAGGCAAAATCAACACATAAACCTCAGGATGACCAAAAAAATCAAAGCAAATGCTGATAAATCAAAGGATTCCCCCCAGAACTAGGATCAAAAAAAGAAGTATTCAAATTACGATCCGTCAGCAACATAGTAATCGCACCCGCCAACACAGGCAACGACAAAACCAATAAAAAAAACAGTTAATCGTTTTATTTTTTGTTTTAATTTCCTTGGAGTTTTTTGACGATAGGGGTTTTTGTGAAGTTCTTTGGGAGTTTTAGGGGTATGACGTTTTCTTTATGTGTCATTCGGCTGCTTCTAGAATTATGGGGATTGTGATTATAGTTGGTAGTGTGAGGTTTTTCGGGAGTGATTTGAGGATTTTCTGTAGATTTAAGTTGAGTTTAAAACTGTTAATTTTCAAAATTGGAAATTGTGTGTCTGTAGAGGTAATAGTATAATTTTGTACGTTTTATTTTTCGGTAGAGTGGTTGTTTATCTTGTAAGGATTGCTTTTATGGATTTAAAATTTGACGATGGTTTTTGAAGGGTTAAAATGGTATTATTTGATTTTAATTTATGTTGTGGGCAATGTGAATTCACCCCGGCAATTTGTTATTTGTAGTGTATTAGTCCCAGAATAATCGGCTATACTAATGAAATTTAAGCTTTATTTTTGCTGGGGCATGAGGTTTGTTTGTTAGTTTTAGAAGTTTTAGGTAAAATTAAGACTTGCGTTGGTGTGGGATTGTGTCATTAAGATTTTGGGAGCGAATTACATTAGTACGTAATTAGTGAGAAATCAAATGTTCAGGAGTAAAGTGGGATTTAAACTGAAGGAATATTGGCAGATTTTCTAAATTATCTGTGGAGGTTGAGTGATGATTGAGAACCCTCATTAACTACTTGGACCGCCTTCGTTGTCTTTTCTGTCTGAGTTTATAATTATTGTTAATGCTGTTTTACTTAGGAAGATTTTCCTTTTGTTAGTGATGGTTTATTTTATGTTATCGTCTTATTATTGTGCATATTTGATTGTGTGTTCTTCTATAGGCGGAAAGTTTATTAGATTGATGAATAATAAAGTTGGGTTTGCGTTACCATTGGTGATTATGATGTTTAATGTTTTCTGGCTCTCGGTATTTTATTAGTATAAGTTCCCCTAATTTAGGGTTCTCTGGTAGTTTATTTGCTGTTTATATAGATTGATTCCAGTGGTTTTAATTGTAGATTGTTGTTGGGGGGTTTTAGTGTTTGTGACTTTGTTGTTTTGTTTATTGATTTTTGAGGGTTATTTTTTTAAACACAAGGAGATGGAATATCAGTTTGGAGAGTTGTTGTGTAGGATTTTCCTACTTTAATTTTGTTCATGCAGAGGGTTCCCTTCGTTAGGCTTTTTTGTATTATTATGGTTTAATAAATTTAGATAGAGATTTGACGGTTAAGGTGGTTGGTCACCAGTGGTATTGAAGTTATGAATTTGGGGATGTTCCAGGTTTAGAGTTTGATTCGTATTTGAAATCTTTGGATCAGTTGGAGGTTGGTGAACCTCATTTGTCGGAGGTGGATAATCGTTGTGTTTTGCCTGAGGGGGTGAGTGTACGTTTTTGTACTACGTCTGGTGATGTTATTCATTCTTGGGCTTTGCCAAGTATAGCGGTTAAGTTAGATGCAATGAGAGGGATTTTAGGAATTTTAAATTATAGACTTCTTAAATTTAAGCGTTTTTTATGGACAGTGTTCTGGAATTTGTGGGGCTAATCATAGATTTATGCCTGTTGCTGTGGAGGTAACTTTGTTGGAGAATTTTAAGGATTGATGTAGTATTAATTTGGATTAGCTTGTTAGCTTAAATTTTTAAAAATTTTTTATTTGTGGGGTAAAGGATTTTTGAGCTATAATTGGGGGGGTTATGTAAATTTTGGTATTACATGTCATTTGAGGAGTATTTTATGATAATAAAGAATAGAAAGAAAGAGTAGAAGATCGGTTGGTTTCATTGTTTCAAAATAAAAAATTATTGAATTTAGTGTTGAAAAGTCGCTTTTTCTTATATCTGTGTTGTCTGGTATTATTAGAAAATTATATTATAAGGAATGGTGGGTTGAGTGTATAAAATCTGAAGTGTTTGTATTATTGTGGTTTATGTGGTTTTTTTCTTTACTGATTTTTATTCGCAGTTCTTATCCGCGTTATCGTTATGATTTGATGATAAAAAAGTTTTGGCTCAAATTTTTGCCTGTTTCCTTGGTTTATTTTTTTTTTTATTTGGTGGGGTGGATGTAGTGATTAATCAGGTTTTTTGTTAGATGTGTTTTTGTTGGTTTTTTTGTTGCAGTATTTGGTTTTTTTTTTTTGAAGAAAGGATTTTAGGGAGGTTTTTAAAAGGTTTTTAGATGTTTTAGCAGGTGTTTTTTAGATATACTTTGGGGTGTTCTATGAGTTATATGGTTTCTTTTTTTTACCTTTATGGTTTTGTTGATATTTTGTTTTGGGGGGCTATTTTTCCTATTCTTTTTGTGTGTGCGGTATGTTGGAGTTTACTTTGGTTTATGCGTTGGTGGCTTGTGTAACGGCTCACAGCACAAGAGTATGAAGAGCGTTCGAGAAAGCAGAATAATAGTGGCGAGCCGTTTGTGGAATACCTGTGAACGATGAGAGCATCGAAATCATGTCAACACGTATGCGAAAACAAACGATAACATTAACGTAATAACAATGCAAGAGCTAACGGAGGAATAAGGGCAAGAACGAGAGTGATTACAATTCCTGTCACTACGAACTAAGCAAATGAAACTGTAAGGAAAGATCAATCGGGAGAGAAGCAATGATGGAGCAGGCGACGGCGCTCGCCAAGGCGTCGCTTGGCCAAATGCCAGTGGCGGTAGGCGTGGCTGCGTCCTAGCGAGCGGCTTGCCCATTGGCCATAACTGGACATAGACGCAGGGTACGCACGCTTCGGCGTAGTAACGCGATCTCCATCGACCCATAGGGATGGATTGATTAGGTAGATAGAGAATTTCGAGGATTGATAGAGGAATTCTCTATAGCTTGGGTTGACTACGGTGTTGGTTATGATATCTGGAAAGAAGATTTCTGCTTATATAAGTAAGTTGAGAGATAAGTTTTTAAAGACTTTTAGAATGTTGATAGTGGAGGTGGTTAGTGAATTGTCTCGTCCTATGGCTTTGACAATTCGGTCAACGGTTAATGTGATAGTGGGACATTTGATTGTGGGATTTTTGTACAGGAGAGTTGAAAATAGTTTGGGAGAGTGTTATGTTTGATTGACGGTTTTAGCTATTATAATGGAGTGTTTTGTGTTTTTTATTCAAAGTTATAAATTTTTCTCGTTTGGTGTATTTGTATTTAAATGAGTAGTGCGATGTTAATTTAAGTTAAAGTGTCAGATTTTTAATCTAAAAAATGTTATTCACATTTCGGTTAATATAGCATAAGAAGTGTACGGAGTTGAATCGAGCGCCTTTTGATTTTGCGGAGGGTGAAAGAGAGTTGGTGAGTGGATACAATGTGGAGTTGGTAGGGTGAACATCCAATTACCAAAACCTCAGATCATCCTTGGCATCACCATAAAAAAAATCATCAAAAAGCATGAGCCGTAGGTGTGCAGCCCATCAGTAATTTCCATTTTTTCGGAGTTTTCTCGTCTAACTATTGCAGTTCCCTGGAACTCCGAAGCCAGCCTGGCCAAAGTCTGCTCCAGGCCTTCACCACCACAGGCAGTCGCCGCTCTTGTGGATTGGAGGTAGATTTGCCACGATGCGAATAGTTCTGATCCCAGGACGGTGGTAGATCCTGGCATTGGTTTACTCTTATCTGGGCTTCCTGACGGAAATGCCTGACTCCTTCTCAGCTTGGGAGATCCTGCCGAGGAGACGAATCTCTCTACTGTACATCGCAATTCGACGTCCACGAACATCTACCAGCGACCACGAGGTGGTAAATCGTTGGGAGGTTTAATGGAACCGCTTAAAATTACCATTGATATGTCAGCACTTAATATGAAGAAAACAACTGCAATATTTTAACTAGAGAAATTTAACAGTACTTCAGAAATCGACTTCCCTCTAAGCTTAGCGTGACTGATCAATACGTATTCTTTCATAGATGAGCTAGCACGAGATTGACGAAATAAACTTTATTCCGCTAACTTTCGGACGTCTTCATCTTCCTCGGAGGCCATATTCCGAGTGGACGGTCTACAGTCGTCCCGCAATCTCGATATTATCAACCTCCTGTTAGCTTATCAGCAAAACAATACGTGTTGATCAGTCATCCCGAGATCAACCGAAAATCGGTTTTTTGAAGTATTACTTTGTGCTACCTGATAATGCCACGATTTCTGGAAAATGAATCATCGGGGAAAAAACAAGTTATTGTCACCGGATAATCGTTAGCAACAACAACCGCGCCGTATGTAAAGAGCATCTCCAGGTGACATTTCCTCTTTCGGGCGGGGATACCGAAAAAGACTCTGATCATCGGTTCTGAAGAAGATGAAGACGACAAATTCTTGGCCGGACGAAAGTTGACTTTATCGTGCTTGCGTTAGCTCATCAATGAAAGCATTAGTAAAGTTCACAGTGACAGACGTTGATACAAGAAAGAAACAGAGGAGGCGACTTATGAAGGTGCGAATCCAAACCTCGACGAGTTTGCTTATTTAAGAATATGTGTATATATTCTTGCGAACTCCTCCCAACGGCTAACTGCCTCGTCTTAGTTGGCTGGTTCCTGGGTGTCGGACTGCGATGTAAAGCGGAGAGATTCATCATTAGGTAAGGTATCCCAAACTGAGAAGGAGTTCGGCTCATAGCTAAAAGTAAACCAATACCACGGTCGACCCACCGTCCTGCTATCAAACTAGTCGCATGGTGGCAAATCTCGCACTGATCCACATGGGCTGCGACTGCCTATGGTGGCGACGACCTGGGGCAGACTTTGGCCAGGGTAAGCTCGGGATTCCAGGGAACCAAAAGGGCTAAACCAGCAAATTTCCAAAGAGATGGATATCATGCTGGGGCCCGCACAAATGGTGAGGACGGGCCGTCCTATCCTTATATCCAAGTATTATGCGAACTACCTTTCTTGAGCTGATGCGAGAGAAAGTAAACGAAAAATTGGAGAAGGGAAGGTGAAGCTATTTTCTGGCAGTGACTTATGGATTACAGAGCCGACTGTTCTCGTAGACGTAGGTCTTGCCATGGGCCAAAGTTGCGACGTAACGAGACCAGTGGATGATATGCTGGTTGTATTTGCAAGATTCCTGAAGGTAAGCATCCACGTATCCAAGAAGATTCTTATTTTCCCTCTTTATTAAAGCATTTACATTCTAGTTTAGACATATATAATAGACCTTCCATAAATGGTAGTGTAAACTAAATGAATGCTTTTTCCGAAGGATGTGATGTTGCGTTCGATGTGGTTTTCCTGACTTGGAGAAAGTGCCGAAAAGTCAACACTTATGTGGTAGTAAATGCTGCAATTACAACTACGTGTTTACCCATCAATAAAACAGTAAATTATCGATCACTGCTGAGGTTAAAGAAAAACTGGTATTGAGAAAGATTGATTTTGTTGGAAAAAAATATGCAGATCCCAATGGCCCTGGATTTATGAGTAGAACTGTGCCTAGTTTGAGCCCAGGTCAACAGTATGCAATCGAGTGTGTATCAACCTCATGTTCTGTTCACACCTAAAATCAACATTAGAATCGTTGAGTAGCGGCCGAACCTGCGTACTACCTTAACCACTTCTGTGGATCACAATGTGAAGTAGTAAACCGTAATGTGATGATTGATGCACGACGACTACTGGGTTTTCTCAAACGAATTCACTTTAAATTAATAGATGGAACACATTGATTTGTATACACGGCTATGGAAGTCAACATACCAGCTCCAATAACACATCGTCTCATTTCTGCGACCTACCTTATAGTAGCAAATAAAAGTGAACGTCTAAGTAAAATGTGGACTCGATGAGGACGTTGCCAACAAGAAGCAGTGCGCGCAACAAAAAGTATTTGATCCACCATCAATGTTCAGTATAACAATTTCTGCACTGATAAGGGAAACCTGGGTCTACCGCCTTACTAATGGCAATATCCTCGTTGTTAGATTTTCTAGATATCAGAATGGAATGTACATCAGTTGATCATCTTCGACAACATTGGAAAAGCTGGAGAATTCGAATTTCCACTTTGGAATCTCAAAGTTTGGGAACACTCTAACCCGGCTGTCTCCAAATACTCTAGCGACAAGCCAATCGATCAGCATTCAATGAAATCCATAAACAAAATGGCAATCCTCGACCAGTAGCCCAACCTACACGCGAAACGTTCCAAAGACTTTCGTTCATAATTAACGCGAGGATACAAATCAAATTCAGGAAGTGCTAGGATTGGCACAGTAGTTGTGAAAAAAAGGGAACTGTACAATAAGATAGGCAATTGTTATTTCAAAGTAGGCAAAATGTTCCACGGCTAAACCTGGCGAACTCTTTATAAGGGGTAAAAATGAAGAGTCTAATACGATTGCTGCGGTGCTCTCCGGAGTAATCAACCGAGCGCTACCCACTGGACACCGATGACACTGAGGAAAAAAAGCACACGAAAATCTCAAATGACTAATGACTAATGAGATGACACCCTGATTCCTGAAGGCATTTTCTTAAACACAAAAGATTATTGCGGAACGTATTGATTGCGCCATGAATTGTTTAACTGATCACATCAGAGTATACACTTGTAGGGAAGGAAAAACAAAATAAATAACTGTGAGCACTAAAAGGCATTGAATTGACTTCTGCACTCATTCACACGATTGTAAAGATAAACCCACATAGCAATATGCAATGTATAAATATATAAAAAAAATAAAAAAAAGGATGAGGCTCTCGGAATTAGTCAGTCCCTGAAGGATGCGCCATGCATTCGACTTCATTAAGCATCGTTTGGAGGTGATTGAATCCATATCTGGGCCTCACTCACGCTGCTACCGATGTATCGAGCCAGTGCTGCTATCCTCCCAGACAAGTCTGGTACCATTTCCCGATCTCGGTGGGGTGGAAAGCTTGCTGAGCAGTGGGTGTGGGGGATCGATCCCGTGGACAGTGGGCGTAGGTACGTGTGTGTTGCAGTACGCCCACGACCACTGCGACACACGCGCCGTTATCTAAATCGGTACATGAAAAAAAAACTGTTAGAAGCAGTAGAAAAAGCACCAGTTTGAAAAAAATGTCGTTGGGAATTGTGTGCCTATGATTTTTTTTATTTAAATGATCTTATAAACCGTCCTAATTTAGGAAATGAGAGGTTCGTAGGTCTTCGTTGTCGTTGTCGTTGTGGTTGCTGTTGGTATCGTTGGTCGATGGCTTACGTTTCGGCGATTTCGCCTTTCTCAGAGCCTGGACGTGTTTTATACAAAAAGATTTGCAAAAAGATTCGGTGTGATATTCAGAGCAAGTTAAGAAAGAACTTTGAAGATTTATCACACCGCCAAAAAGACAAAATGAAAGAGCCACCGTTGGTCAAGTCTTAAGTAGCAACCTTTAAATAGACTGCGCACAAAAATCATCCAGAGCTACTGTGCCAGGACGTTTCCGGAAAATGCGCGTTCAATGTTCGAACTGGATCCGAGTTTTGCGCCTAGTCAACCTATTTCTAAACCAATCCTGAGCAGGATCACGTGTAGTCTACATGAACCTCAAGATCAGCTACGTTATAGAGCTAGGCTAGAAAAGGTTAGTCAAAGTAGTGCCAAAAGCGGAACTACCACCATTACCTTTTCCCCGAGCTTTGTTAAGCGACAGCAACCGAATAGTGATATTGCGCTTGCATTTCGTTTATTTTCGGACGAAATTCTCCACATACTTAATCACCATCAACGAAGAAAATTAAGCTCCGACCTCACATACCAACAAAAATGTGGTATTCGCCAGGTTAGAGATCTTTTGAATTCAAAATCTATGCGAGTTCCCATTAGTAATAAAAGTGGGGAATTTGTAGTTACTCCTATTCATTTGGATATAGGAATAACAGAGGAGCATCTTAACGATGTTTCTCTCCATCGAGTGACCTCTGAAAAGGAAGATAGAAATCAATACCGAAAGTTAAATATGGAGTGGGTCATTACGGCAAAGGCAGCGGGTTTAGAGCCTTCGGTTATTGCTCGGCTTAAGAACGACCATCCAACATGTCCTGTCCTATACTTGCTTATTAAGGCACATAATCTCACTTCTACTGACGACCTCGCGTCCACCGATCCATCTTCATTTAAAATGGGACCAATCATCAGTTGTATAGGCTCGCATGAATATCGACATCCTACATGTACTTCTCTCAAACATATGACAGCCTACCTTTGAAAAGAAGAAACCTCAGAGCAGTGGAGGACGTCGTGTACGATCACCCTGCCCAAGAGAAGCGACCAAAGAGATCTTCGTCACTCTCTTCCGATATGCTTGTTGAGTGAAACTCTACAAGCTTTTCCAGAAAGATTGTCCTCTCGCGCACACAAAGAACATTGGATGAGGCGCAACTAGTAGAGCAAGCTGGGATTTGGAAAGTGGTTATGTGCACGGACCACATCTAAACCGTGTCCATAGTCATTAAATTTGTCAGGGAATACCAAGTCTTTATTGAGTGGCAATTTTACAACTATGTAACAAAAACCTACTCCACACATACAACAACAAGTCCCAAAAAAAAGCATGAAAACAGGAAACAATTCATGGAAGCCACGAATGAAGTAGAATGAAGCATTTTCTGCCATTTAAAACATGTTGTTGAGCTATTAAACATAAACACACACAAAATTGTTCAGGTTCAGTTAAGCATACACGAGGTTGTTACACAACTTCTACTTGGAATCTGTTCGTACTTCTCATTTCTTACTCTGCACTTAATGTACTTCTAATTCCCGAAGTGACATTTACAGTCGACGGCCGAAATCGCAGGTCTGCTCTAGAACTTCCAGTCCACTATGGAAAACGCATGTCTGCTCTGCCACTTCTATTTGGCCGACATTTCGACGATGTTCGTCATCTCTAGAGCGAATACAAATTTGTAGAATAAAAAATCTGCGATAAGAGTCAACAAAATACAATGACAACGCGCACAAATTGAAAAACACAAGGAAATACATATGTGGCATTTCTTTTCGAAATCAAAAGCAGAAAACACATGTGACTGACACATTTGCCAATATTTCCCACTCTTCTTGTGACATATTTGAATTACAAAAGCCTTCCACGGCATTTTGCCGCGTCATGCTTGCAGAAAGGGCGCACATGAAGAGTATGCATAATCCCAGTATAGCTCATGTTGCTCCAACATTAAATAAGTTTAAGAAAACAGGGGAAAAATACTAGGAAGTTGGTGGATGCTGATATTAGTTAACTCTTATCTGGGTTTACTGATGGAAACTCTGGACTTTTTTCTCCGTTTGGAAGGGTCTGCTTAAGGGATGAATCCCCCCCGCTGTACGTCTCAGCCTGACACCCAGGAATATCGTCCCAGCAACGGTGATGCGGTAAACCTTCAGAAGGAGAACTACTTTTTTATTTTAGATGACCCGTCTTCACGTCTACTATGCAGATCCCAGCACTTCTCACATTCAATTCGTTTTCTCGCATCCATTGTCCACGAAGATCTTCCAACTTTAAAAGTGTCTTCGGTTGCTGCTTGAGGATTTTCTTTTCATCTTGAATGTCGTATAATGCAGGAAGCAATTCTCCCTGGAGTCCTGGGATGGCCGGGCTGGAGCGTTCCCAGTTGGGTTGCACAGAGTGATTTTTTCCCAGACAAGTTCGGTAGCAATTTCCCGATCCCAGAGGGATGACAGGATTGGTTGCTGTGGGAGCGGAATCCAACTAGAACAATGCTCGTGATGACGGACATCACTATCACTGTGTATCTGCCCCCCACGGAGAACTATTTACGCGGAGAAATAGCAGATCACATCACTTTGCCCAAAAATGAGTTGTAGTAAAGTAACTAGCAGTATCAATAATCGGTTTTTATTCTAGTTCGATGATTATAAATCTTACTGCCCTCCTTGCAACTATTCCGTAGTAATTAAGACAGATATGTTAACAAAACCAAGGCCTAAGGAAACGACCTTACGAAGGAATGCAGCACGAGATGGCCCACCCCCACTCCATTCCACCCAAGCAGAAAATGCAACGATACTTTGAAATGATGCACGCTAATGAATACAAAATTCAGAAAATAATTTGTGGCACAGAGGAGAATAGCTGTACGTAGTGTAGCAAAACACGCACCTTGACCAATGGGATGACGTGCACTTTGTCTCTTTGTGCGTGGCACTACTGATGCGCACCTTATCAGAGACAGTGCTTAGCACTACTGATGTGCACTCTGCCTCAGTTTGCACGTAGCACTACGGGCGCCGTTCCAGCTCTTCCTATTTTGCTGGGACGAATAGCCCTTAAAAGCAAAAAATTACGCAACAACTTTGATTTTCATTAAGGAATTCTAAACCAGAACAAGTCGAGATAATTGTGCTAAATTCCGTTTATAATCATTGAAGTCCTTGGCCATCTTGTAAATAATGACCTAAATTCCTTTCGCATTTAGCACCACTTCCACATTGCATCTTTCAGCATTAAATAAACATATATCACCATGCCGCAAAGTCCGGTTGTATGGGACAACCCTGCTCTCCGTGGCGCACAAGCAGTTTTTTTTGCAAGAACTATTTTGCGGCATTAGACGCACCGCTTTTAGAAGCTATTGGAATTTTTTATTGAAGGGAGTGAAAAATAGGGCTTATCAAAAGATGAGGACTGATTTAAAATTGACAAAAAAGATGTATAGGCTCCTAAACGAGCACGTCTTCTTCAGAACGTAGGAAATCTAGCAAATGTACCTTCCAGACAAAAATTTGCACATTCTAATGGATTTCATCTCAATTGTTCAAATCGGTAGCGCTTTAACATCAGAGTCAATGTGGGTGAAAATTGGGAGTACTTTCTAGATTTTGATACACTAGATTTTCAATAAAATATCAAGATAGACTTTACATAAGAAGACTATTGATATAAAATAGCCGTCTTATCTAAGGTAGTATGAAGACAGACGTAAAAGGATAGAAAATAAAGCTCTCAGCACACATCGATTATTGAGGTATGCACTATGCACTCGACCATATCAAGCACACTTAGAGGTGATTGAATGAATATCTGTCCTTTACAATGACTCGCGGTGGGCTACCGATGCAACAAACTAATGCTTCTATCCTCTGAGATAAGTCTGGCACCAATTTGGTGAACCGGGAGGGACGGAAGTTTTGGCGAACATGGAAGCGGGAATCGATCCCATGTGTGATGCAGGGCGCCCCCTAGCCACTGCAATACAAGGGACACTGAAGGCAGACGTGCCTATAGAAAATGTTGCATCAGAAATCGTTGACGAGCTTCTCAATTGCAGTTGTGTGTTCGGTATGGAGGTTGATGAACGACCAACTTGGCCTTTGTTACTAGGAAAAGTTCGAGGATCGTTGTGCTTCCTCCTCTCTTCTCTGTTTGATAAGTGAGTGCCGTGTCACAGCTCTCCTCAAAACATTCTTTCATTTCCTCTATAGAGCTTTGTTACATAGACATTTTTAGAGTCGTCTATGATTTATAGCATTGACAATAATTGCTATATTCAGAAAGTAGGATTGTTTCAGGTCAATGCTCTAGAATTGGAGCGCGTGTACCCTAGCAGTCGGAGGCGCCCTGCAATACATAAGAGGCCGATCCCCGCGACCCACGCCTACCAAGCCCCATCCCGCCGGAGTCGGTAAACTGGTGTCAGACTTCTCTGGGAGGGTATCAGCACTGGCATGATACTTCGGTAAGCCAACGCAAGTCATCGTAAAGGCCTGATATGCATTCAGTCACCTACAACGATGCTCAATGAAGTAGAATGCATGGAGGATCCCTCAGGGTACGATTAAACCCGAATGCTTTTCTAATGCAATAGAACAGCGAAAAAACTACTTGTGCCTTGGCAACCGAAGGTGAGCTTACTTCGGTTTGTCAAACTTGGGCCAATAACCCAGTACTGCACAAGTTCAAAGCTGTACTGTCATCAAACCACTAAAGCTATTTGATTATTGTGTTTATTCCCAAAATCAATAAACTCAGAGTGGAAGCAACTAACCTTGCAAATATTAAAGGCGAAGCAGTCCCACGAGTGAATCGACCGATTCAATTAAACTCGGAAACCGATTGCGGAAATTTGCATCTCGCCAAGGACAGCTCGCGCGCGGTCGCAAAGCGGCTTTTTCGGGCACGACAGTAGCTCGAACCAGTGCATTTGCTATCTCACTGATACATTGTAGATGCAATGGGCGCGTGTGGTGCAGTGGTCAGAGACGTCCTGCGATGCACATGGAATCGACCCCCACGCCCATGGCCCACCTGGGCCTCCGCCGCTCAATGCTAGGCAAATTGGTATCAGAAATATCTCGGAGAATAGCAGCACTGGCTCGATACATAAGTAGGCCACAGCGAATCATTGTAAAGGGAACAAATGCATTCAATCACTTCCAACGATGGTTAATGAAGTCGAATGCACGGCGCATAACTTAGGGATTGATCAACGCAAACAGCATTATCCTTTTAACCTTCATTGATACACTACATAAATTGTAGATAGGTGTTCGTTTTTATGTCACAGAAAAGCACATATGATAGTGGCCTCATGATTCTGATCGAAGTCATATCATTGTTGTTAGTGTGAGGAACAAAGTAGCAATATTGATGAAGATAAAAATGATAAGACGAACTCTCATTGATTAGTGATATGATGACGCTTTTAAAGACTTCACGAAGAGGATTCATGTCCTCGCTTGAGCGAAGAATGTGCTAGGTTTTCGTTTCCGACTTCTTTCTTATTTCTTCTCACCGTTTTTCCATCTTTCATGATAGTCTTGCGGGTCGTCGATTGAAGTTTCTAATGTTGAGAGTTGTCTTCGATCAAGTACCGCTCCAGAATGACTAAGAAGAAAGTGGAATGCGGCGAAAGATGTGACACGTCGCAGTCAACGGAACTAGTAAGCATGTAAATCCTTCCTTCCAATAGTTCCTACGAATGTTGTTTTCCTACAGATTAAGTACATGACCCCTGTATCAAGTATTCACCTAATGTTTTACTCCACCTATCTCAGTCGAGTCCATGACCAACACATCTTCTTGTAGACTAATACAACCGCGACTTTTATCACTATTACCGTTACTCTGTTGTGCTAGAGTAACACCGTGCCAGGCTGTTATATCTCGCATGTTATTCTGAAATAGTTGACATAATAAAGTTTAGGGGGATACTAAAGAAAAGACTGAAAAATGTGGAGTTGGCATCAACGTTATAGATGGTAAAATTTATAACGGTATGGTAGGACAGGGTCCTCTACAGATGTAGCGCGAAAATTGTCCACAATCCATGGTCCACTAGTCCAACACCTGTTTGTCAGTGTTTTTGGAAAACGTTTGTTCAACAAAATAGGATAAGGTATTGGGCTTATGGGGAGATTAAGCGCTTGAACATGTTGAAGTATCGTAGTGTTAAAGTACTTTTGCTGACGGCCACCGTTGCGGCGCCTGTAGTGTAGCGTCGGCTGAGTCGATGTCAGCTGAATCGAGAGTTCACTTGGTTTCTGAACGAATGACGCTCACGTTATCACAACCTACCACATAGCCTGTTAACAATAATCCAAAATAAACTCGCACCTAGTCAACACGAAGAAGAAACGAACATGAATAAGCAGTAGAAAAACAAAAAACGTTCAGAATTCCATCCGTGAGTGACATTGCTATATTGGTTACTGTTGTATTCCTACAATTTATTTTCCATTGTCTGTTGGATGTAAGAATCGATCCCATGTTTATTTGTAGTTTACGGAATAAATCTTCTCATACTCCTCTACCTATACTCAGCCTTCAGTTTTGATGGATAAGACAATGCATGCGGTGACTAGTGCTTCAAATCACCACATTAGTTTCCTGGAGGGAAGACGATTCACAAGAGCCAGCCACTATCTGTGATTATCACCTCCAAACGATGAAAAACAAGTTATCATCAACCGATAATCGTATCAACACACCCGCGACGCTCTTTTACACAGGGCGGTTCTTGTTGATATGATTATCAATTGGTGGTTATCAGTTTAAATACATGTTATCATAAATGATAACAATATCAACAACGACCGCCCCATGTTTATAAAAGAGCATCGCGGGTGTGTACGGCCCATTCGAGATGCTCAACTGAAGAAGATCGGGTTCGATGCAAGGGGAAGACGCCACCTTTAGAAGAGGAAAACTGTGGACCATCGACAAGGATCGTCGGCTCTGATGAAGACGAAAATGTCGAAACTTTAGCATAATAAACATCTTACATCAATCTCGTGTAAGGACAACAGTATAAACAAATGTTGAGGGTTGATCTTTGAAGATCCGTACTCTTGGGTATTTGGATACTTGAACAGCCCGTTATCACTAGTTGTGCGGACCCCAGCACATTCTTCACTTTTCGGAGCCTTTGCTGACTTAGCCATTGTGGTTCCGTGGAGTTGCCAGGTCAACCTGGTCATAGTCTGCCCCAGGTCGTCAACACCACAGACAGTGGCCGCCCTTGTGGATCAGAGGGACATCGCAGCCCGACACCCAGGAACACCTCCCATTTACGATGAGGCGGTGAACAGTTGTGAATATCCGTACTCTATGTCTCAATACTCTTATCACTAACTGGTATCAACCTCGTTCATATCATTTTCCCCACTCGAATTGCATTATTACTATCGTAAGTACTCTTTTTTGGTGGTCTGTCGGATTCAAGTAGGTATTGTTAAGGGCATCACTTGAACACCTTGTTCTCTTCCACTGCTTCAATCGTATTTGTTCCACTACTAGTTATACAAACAGTACAACCACAAGCATTATATTCTTTCACGTAGTGAATATTTATTCCAATTTGTAACCAATTTCGGAAACAAGGTCTGCAACGCGGATTTATCGAGATCTCGAGACCTTACGACATCTTCAAGAACATTTATATTTCCAAATTTCTGAGAATCGCTTTTTTCACAATGGCTACATTCTCTTTTTATGACCCGTTAGATCCTCAATCCGTGTCACAATCCGACTTCTCGTAAGTAATCCGAAAAATGTGTAACTGCATGTGATCATCGCAAAAGGACACAAAGAGGGCTAAGATAGTAATTTCCTTGCTTGGATACTTGGACGGCTCGCCATCACTGGTTTTGCGTCTCACAACATAATCTCCATTTTTTTGGAGTATTTGCCGGCTCAGCCATTGTGATTCCATCGAGTCCCTGAGGTCAGCCTTGTCAAATGCTCCAGGTACACCACATGCAGTCATCGCTCTTGTTATCAGAGGAGGGATTTCGCACCATGCGACTAGTTAGCATGTACCAGAACGGTGATAGATCCTGGTATTGGTTTACATTTGGCTGGGCTTCCTGATGGCAACACTGGACTCCTTGTCAGCTAGGGAGTCCATGCTGTGGGTATAGATCCTCCCGCTGTACATCGCAGGCCAATACAAGGAACACCTCCAACCACGATGAGGCGGTAAACCGTATGAAGGTCCACGTAATTTTGTTATTCAAAACACGTCACATAATTATTTGTATACCAAAGGAAGCTATGGGTAGTTATAATTTTCGGTTATACTCTTCAAGAAGTATTTCCTTTCCAGTAGCTAGTCCTAAGTTTGAATGGTTAAACCATTATGTTAAGCAATAAAGTAGGACCTATATTTAAAGAATGACTACAATTCTGTGTATTGCGTCGTGGGGAAGACGTAGCCGATGAATCAGTGTTATAATAATCGTTTAGATGATTGGGCGTTATAGGATAGTGAAAAATTCATCATTCATGTCGCTTGTTTTATTTGGGAACCCTAATGAAGTTTCCACTCGTTAATATACTGCGCTGGAGTTTTCCTAGTGAACTCTCCCCTCGAGGGACACAAAGAGCACCACACTACGGATGAGACCCTATTTTCACCGTTTTCCCCAAAGACTTTTTCTCTTAGTTGCGGGTAATCCATTATATGTCGTTTTCGCTTGGTTTTCCGATTGAAGAGCGAAGCACTGCACTTCAATATCAGCAACTACCACACTGCCAGAATGAAGCGTAAACAATTGATAAGCAGCATTCATACCACATCAAAGGTTTTTTGCGCCATCAATTTATTTATTTACGCAGGTTCCGTCAACTGATATCAACACTGAGATACGAATTGGGAAAGTATAGACGAGGTTCATGTTACTGCCTCTTTCAAATCCAATCCACAGTATCGTTTAGTCGTACGACTTTCTCATGTGATCGTTTCAGTGTTTCGATCCCTATCCTTTCGCTTTTCTTTTCTCTGGTTACTATGACTCTATGCAGGGTCAAGTTGCAAAGAAAACAAGTAGATCCTGAGTCACCCTTAACGTCGCAGTAAAACTGATACTCCAAGTTTCAACTCCAAAGCGGAAAAGTTGACGAGTTACCCATTTCGTTTGGACATAGTTGTGGCATGAGGTACGGTGTGGGTTAGAAATTAATGCTAGTCCACGGTATATTTTCACCAGTAACTCAAGAACAGACCACGAACTAACGTCCGAGCTCCCAAACAATGCAGAAAGGCGATAGAAGAAGATCTTTAAAGAGAGAAGAGCAGCAGCAATAGTCGAAGCTGCAGAGGTTGGGAAAAGCACTCGCAAAGCCCGCAAGAGTACAAAAGACCGCTCCGTCTCACTTTCATCGATGTACATAAGAGCCTTTGATTCAATTGAAATAGAAGCAGTCATGGAAGCCCTTGATAGTCAAGGAGTCCCTACCCAGTACATAAAGATTCTTCGTGAGCTGTACAAAAAGTTTCACAACCAAGATATCACCATTCTACAACGATATTAACATTGACGTCAAAAAGAGGAGTTAGGCAAGGCGATACTCTCTCGCCAAAAATTATTCACCACCACCCTCAAGAACG